>JAODAL010000969.1:0-258819 GCA_025379985.1 Phyllomedusa bahiana
CAGGTTTCACCAAAAAGGGCCGGGGAAAAACAAGTCATTCAAATTGGGCCTTTTTTGGGCGATGGATTTACCAAAAATTTAATGAATGCGGTTTTAAATCTGTGCAAAATTCGGCCTCACTAATTTTCACTTAGCCCAAACTGATTTTCAACTGATTTCGGAACTTTTTTACGATGGGGCATTCCACGAAAATTTCTTTCTAAATAAGCAGTGTGAACATAGCCAAAAGATAAAGGCTTTTAAGGGGAGCAGCATGCATGCCTCTACTAATCAGTGTCTTAGGTCTTGTGTGTCCAAAAGCCTCCAGGGGCCAAAGGATGAAAGGGGTCTGTCTCTTTTGATTTTACCCTAGAAGTAAAACCTTAAAAAGGGGCAGTCCCCACGACGGGTTTGTGGCGGGTTTTTCAGACCGTCTGAAAAACCGGCACAAACGACGAAAAGGGGCTTTAGGGAAAACCCGTGCAGCAGCCCCCACGCAGGGGTTTCCACCCAAAAGGGGGTTTTTCTACCCGCAGGCCCCCCCAAAAAAAATTGAACATGAAATTTCTTCCGCCCATTTTTGGAGGAATATGAAAAATCAATGAGGGGGGAGGGCTTTTCTCCGCTCATCGCAGAGAAAAGCCGCCCCCCCCACGGTCATGTGCACGGGGCACACAATCCGGACAAATACCGGTCAGATAAACAGACTGGTATTTGTCCCCTTTGCGTGGGACGGCCCAAGCACCACGCGCATGTAAAATTTTTGTTTATTCATGCAGAAAAAATGCATAAAAAGAGGAGTTATAGAAAATGCAACACACTACAATAAAACCCTAATAGGCTCGTAACAAACTAACTTCTTTTTGTTCTATGCAAAAAGCCATAAAAAACCCTCAGGGGAAACATTTTATTAAAATGAATTTTTTCAAAAAATAACTTTTTTAAAATGGTTACCGTTTTTTAAAAAAAAAAAAAAATTTTCAATAATTCTTCCAAGAGGCCTGGTACTTCTTAGAATTGTACGGGGGTGTTTTGATTTAAAAATCAGCTTTCTAAAATGTAAAAGGTTAAAACCTATGGTAAACATTTTGCTTTATTTAACTTACTAACACTATAGCTAAATTGTAGAGTGTGGTTTCCTGTGAGCAGAAAGCGGTGTATTTTGGGAAGCCAGCTGACGGATACAGAGTTTACAAACCACTGTAAATAAGCAATATTTTGCAAGCAGCTATGTTCATGAAAGGAAAAAGCATGGAAGAATTCAAGGATACTAAAAGAAAGTCACCTAACTTGTGTTAACAGCGAAGATGTATAGAAAATATTTTTTGGTCAAATTATACAGTTTTAATCTCTTTTTTTACCATCTTAAAACATTGTACTTTTTACCCATGTATTTAACCAATACCATATAAATTATTAATTTTGTTACAATTTGGTTTTCTTGCTAAATAAATATCTAAGGAAGAGCTCTGCTTTTATCTACAGTGTCTACATCACTATCTCATACCACAAAGCCATAACCAGGCAAACAGGTTTTCGAAAAACATTGATATCCAACTCATAAACTAATTCTTCTATCTATATATGGTAAATGTAGCAAGATAAACCTTAAAGGAATGTATAATAATAACAGTCCACATTATTAAATCAGATTTTTATTATAAAAATATTTTAAAAATAATCAGTTTTAACACTGGTCAGTAAAGCAGTCTCAACCGGCTACCATCTTTTTCCCTCTAGTTTACCAACTTTGCAGTACAGACTGGGACATTGTGAGCAGAGTTTATTTGTTATCATTAGAGGAAGGGAAAAGTTAATGACTGCTCTATTATGCTGCTAGTGGTCTACATAAGACAGATAAGGCTGTGTATGCTTTTTTACACATCCCTTACTTTTCTCTAGAGGAGTGGGGGGGCACTTAATGGGATGTTCCCATTCCTTAAAGGGGTTGTCTCACTACATTGATTTTACCTCAGTCCTGTTTTCTTGGTTTCATTTTAAATTCAGGGGCATGTTTACTGGCTCCTACTAGGCTGCAGTAGAAGCCAGGTCTGTAGCTATAGCAACCAGTGCTGGCAGCCTATCATGAGAGATTGAACAGGTCTGTAGCTATAGCGAACTAAGGAGCTGATGCAGCCCATACAAGAGGGTATATATCAGAAAAGGTAGGATATGGTTAATGGACATATATTGCAAAGTGACTTGTTTTTGCAAGATCTTTAACATAAAAAGCAATTTTTGTAGCGAGACAACCCCTTTGACTTCCAGGTTACAGCTAGCCACAGAGAATAAAGAGTTGTCTGTGTATGCACAGCTATCTCATTTCTCTACTATGGAAGTTCTGAGTACAGCAAAGCAAGTGTGCTTGGCTCCATTTGGAACTCCTATAGAAATTAAAGGAAAGAGCTAGGCAGGCATAGCCACTTTACTATTCTCTGTTGCTGGCGACGGGCTGGCTGTAACAAGGACGTCTAAATATAGGAATACTCCATTAATTGTTTCCTTGAGACTGTTAAAGTCTGAGATTTCTCTGTCAATTTATTTCCATTCAATTCAGATGAAACGAAACAGAACCTGCTGTACTGTACAGTCTATACAGGAAGAAAGTATGTGCGTCCAATGTGGCTGCCCCCAAAAAAAGATTTTAAGCACAAAAAATAAATATTACATTATTTCTGTTATGTAGACTTAAATCTAATGATTAAAACAAAAAATAAATACAATACATTCACTTAAACAAAAAAAAAAGAACATTAAGGTCTATGATCAAAGGGAAATCACAGTTATTTGACTTATCTGTCTGTTCCACAGCAAAGATATAAAGTGCAAAATACAATACAGTAGCCACTGTTCAAGAATCTCTGCTGTTCACTAAATTTTAATGATATGACATTAAGAGATAACTTAATATCACTTTATCTATATATTGTAACCCTTATGGCTGGATTTTTATTTACTGCTCTATATATGACATTAAAGGGGATGTATCGCTTCTTTACTTCGGCTAATTCATACTGCTCTCAGCTTCTCAACTCTAGAAATGCAGGGGCGTTTCTTCCCCTCCCAGCTGGGTGACATCATCCCCCTTCACTGTTCATGCTGACTTCCGAGATCCCCCCCCCCCCGACCCCATCTCTGAGTCCACATGTCACTGTGTCTGTCCCTATGCAGTCTTATTTTGTAAGAGCTGTATACATACCACAGGCTGCATTCAATCTAGACTGAGCACTGATGAATCCAGATTTCTATGAACGGCACAGATCTCCTTTCTATGCAGGAGAGGCAGGGATCGACAAATAATTGTGCTGTTTTCTGATTATAGAAGCCCTGCAGTGTTATTCTGTTTCTTCTGGCTGTTTAGAGTGAAAATGTGCCGGTCCCTTACTTTGAGTGAGAGGCAGGAATGCAAGCTCTGTAAATACAGCCGACTGGGGGCTGAACAGAATGTAAATGAGCTCTCAGCTAGTGAAATGCAAGGGGGAGGGATCCGACCAGCCCTGGATATCAGTGTAAACAGAAACAGAAGATAAGAGATCCTGTGATAACAAGACAGCTTTGCTAATGACATCTAATTGCAAAGTTGCTTGTATTCACTGTCCCCTTATTTTGAAGACCATTTAATGAAATGATACAACCCCTTTAAGAAAGTCTCTGAAAATCTTTGCCAATTAAATGGATACTAGCATTGAAAGTTTATTGGAGTTATGTGTATGATGAATGTTCCCATGGTGGCCAGCTTCCTTCAACACTCTAGAAACACACTGATTTTCCCGGGTTGATCCTGCCAGTAGGCATATGCTTGTCTCAAAGATTAAGCCATGCACGTGTAAGTACGCACGGCCGGTACAGTGAAACTGCGAATGGCTCATTAAATCAGTTATGGTTCCTTTGGTCGCTCGCTCCTCTCCTACTTGGATAACTGTGGTAATTCTAGAGCTAATACATGCCGACGGGCGCTGACCCCCTTCGCGGGGGGACACGTGCACTTATAAGCGGGACTTTGTTTGATTTATGTCTAACACTCTAGAAACACACCGATACAGTAATTGACCTAGCATTACATAGTCGAAAAAGTAGTATTGGCATACCTATAGAATACTATAAGAAGCAGAGAGGGAGGAAAATTTCTGCAATTTTTCTAAACACAAATCTCATTCCTCAATCTGCTAACAGTCTTAGAACACTATACGAGTCACATATGAACATCGTCATTATGAAATTTTTAGTTAGTACCTCCGAATGCAAAAAAAACTGTTTATCCGCCCACTCTGTGTAAAGGGCTGATGATGGGTTTACTGCTCATATACTCCTTTTATACAGAAAGTGCTAAAGGATCTATCCAAAAAAGAAAAAAACATGTCCCCCAACAAAAACCCTTTTTTTTTGGCATTTTTTGTTTTTTTTAAAAACAACTGAAAAAACAACTAAAAACAGATCCCATAGACTTTAAAAGTAAAAACACTCTGCGGTCTCCACGGGATGTTTTTTTCTGCTCCTGGTCGCTTTTTGCTGCTTTTTGGCGAAAGGCAAAAAAGCCCTTACTTTTGAAATCAAATTTTTTAACCCCCTGTGTTTCTTGGTGCATTTTTTGGTGCGTTTTTTGCAGAAATCCACAGCAATTTAATGCAGTGCTTTTCTGCAAAAAAAGCACCAAAAAACACGCCAAAAAACGCAAAACGTGCCAAACAACGGTCAGATTTTTTGATGCTTTTGACATGCACTGGACAAAAAACTGAGTTTTATGAACGATTTTAAGATTTGGTTTTCAGTGAGTTTTTTTTTGTTCAATGCCTTGTAGACCTAGCCTAATACTAAAACTGCGGGATAAAAAAACCCAGTTTTGTTGGTCCAAAGTTGGGGCAAATTTTCCATATTTCCAATCATTTCTAGATGCACCATACAGATATTTCATATATGACCCCTTGTGTAGAGAACAAAATCCATGTTGCCTGTGTAGTATTTGTGGCCAATTATATAAAAAACACAAAATTTAAGTGGAAAATTGTCAATCTGAAACCCTAAAGGGAAAATTCAGAATTATTAGCAAACCTAAACATTCATAGGGATGTGTCACATCAGTAACTGAATAATGAATACCAAAAGCCACAAACACTGAATCCTTGTTGCAGAGTTTGAATCTGTATATTTTGATGCTTCAGCCTCTCTCCCCATTTCCTCCGTTACACAGTTGTATTCTCCAGGGATCGTGATTTCACTGATGACCAGCTTACAGTTTTTCTCCAAAAATTTTCATTTCATGATTAGGGTTTTTTGACCCTGTTGGACATGTCAAAACCTTCTTTTTACCAGGGGATTCTGGCTTATCTCTTTCTAGGTTTGGTGTTGATATGTCTAAGGAAAATAACAAAAATAACAGATTCAGATTTAAAGGGGTTTTCCCAAAATTGATATTCATTACCTATTCACAGAAGTTAAAGAGAACCTGTCAGGCAGTATATTCTACCCTAGCAGGATGCGATAGAAGGAGAGAAGCTGAGCTCTGTGATGTATAGAATTAAATGATTTGGAGCAGGACTTCTGAGTAAAAAGCAGGAAAAAATGAAAACTGAAAGTGAAAGTACTACTTATCCCACCCACATACAGTGACAGTTTGCTCTGTACACACACTGATACAGGGAAGCTGTCAATCACTGCATGTGGGTGGGGTAAGCAGAACTTTTTCTGTCACTAAAAGAGTCTGGTCAGTATTTTTCTTTGCTTTTACTCAGAAATCAACCTCTCAATTATATAGCCCCTTTTTCCCCGAGCCACTTCTCTTTTCTCCAATCTTTTTCTGTGCAAAACATAAAACCCCCTGGGGCAGGTTCACTGTAACAGCTATATGTTTGTATCACTATACATACTCACTTTTTTCAGATTCACATGTTGCATTCTCTGAGAAATTCTGCCGTACCAGGAAGCTGGTAAGAGCAAACGAACATGTTAAGTGTAGGTACATTTAGTGTCAGAATTTTTGCTGTATTAAAAATAAAATATTTTTTCCCCTTTATAAATAAATCCCATACCACTAGTTCCCATCTTAATTTGACTCAAACTTACAAAAGTTTACAGTCAGCCAAATTTGAAACTTATCTAAACTTTAATTGCAGTATAGTTGCTATATTGCAAATGAATGAATGAATGAATGAATGAAAGTGCGAGCCTCTCAAGTGTGTTAGGCCATTATGTCAAGAGAAGCACATCTCCGGAATAGCAGTGGGGAGAGGCCTGTAGGTAAGTAAAACTTTTTGTACTTTTCAGGGAAACCACTGATCCAGGCTGCTTATTCTCTTAGATAATCTTGGCAATAGCAACCTTGCCAACTAATCAACTTGTCAATTTAAGACTAATAATGTTTTTAAAGTATCCTTCTGCCCTTCAGTTCAGTATCTTCTCCCCATATCGTCTCCCCATCCCACTCAATGACTTTACCAGATCGATCTATCCAGGTCAGTGGCTCTACACTCTTTTCAGTCCCACAATTCTGCTGCCTTGAATTAAGCTTTGATTTTGCCAAGTTCTTCGAACTGCACATCCAAGCCCTCAATAGCACCTGACACTCCTATCTGAAAAGACGTTTCTCAAACCAACTCTTTAATTAGCTTTGACTTTAAATGCTGGTTTATGCCCTCGTCACCTCAATGTTAGACAACTGCAATATACTGTAGTTCTCTGTGATCTCCCATCTAGCACTCTTGCTTCCTTCCAATCTATCTTCAACTCCTGATGCCTGGTCAATCCTCCACCACCCTCTGGCAATTCATTCACTGGTTAGTCATTGTCCAACAAATTCATTTCAAACTATTAACCTCAAAGCTCTTTTTAACTTAGTCCCTATACCTCAGTGTTGCTCTCCAAATATCTCACCTTAGTTTCACAAGTCCTCCTCTGCCCTTCTCTTGTCTGCTTCTCACACAACCACATTAAAGATTTCTCCTGTGCAACCCCATAGTCTGGAGCCCCAACACATCAGACCCTCCTCCACCTCTGAAATTTTGAAAAGAAACCTGAAAAACCATCTCTCCAAGATTGCCTACACCCAGCATTAAAGGGGATGTATCGCTTCATCAGTTCGTGTGTTTACTTGTACTTTCAGTTCTCAGCTCTTCAAATCCAGGGGCATTTCTTCTACACTGGGTGGTTTCTTTAACTGAAGGGGATGAACATCATCCCCCCTTCATGTTTGTGCTTCCTGAGTCAGTGTGTTTGGGGATCGTGGGAGGGGGTAGCAGACCCTGTCCACATGTCACTGTGTCGTTCCTCTCCCTATGCAGTCTTATTTTGTGAGAGCTGTTTGTTTACATACCAAAGCCCTGCATTCAGTCTAGACAGTCTTCTATGAACTCAGAGCACTGAGATCTTCTCCTCTCACAGCTGGAGGTTTGTTAAAGTTGAATCCAGTCTTCTATGAACTCATCTAGGGGCAGCACAAGATCTGTCTCCCCTTCTATGTTTACGCAGGGCATTAAGGCATGAGCACAATTCTGCTGTTTTTCTGGTTGTAAAAGCAGTCTGCGGAATTACTCTGCTGGGCTGTGCTGAGTGAAATGTTGCCGGCCCCTTATTCTGAGTGAGAGAGGCAGGAATGCACGCTCCCGTGAATACTGCCAGGGACCAGACAGAATGTAAATTAGTAGAGCCGTCAGATAATGAAATGAAAGGAGGTGGTATCCGACCTGCACTGGGGAACAGTATTTACATAAAACGAAGATAAGGGAGACAGTGAAAACAAGACAGCTTTGCAAATGGCATCCAATTGCAGAGTTGCTTGTTTTCACTGTCCCCTTATTCTGAAGACCATTTAATGAATTGATACAACCCCTTTAACCCTACAAATACATCTGTCCCTTACCTTCTTTCTCCCTCCTCCTCCATTGTAAATTGTAAACCATCATGGGCAGTGTCCACTCTCTCTCTGTGCCATTTTGTCAGTTATTTAGTGCTATTATTGTATTTGTTTTTGTCATATGTAATGTATTTAAGCTCTTTTAAATGTGCAGTGCTCTGGAATTAATAGTACTTTAAAATAAATAATAATAATATGTCCCCTAAAATGGTGGCATTGCAAATTATAATTTGTCCTGCAAAATACAATCCCTCATACTGCTATAACAACAATAAAATATAAAAGTTAATGCTTTGTCCTTAAGGCTCAAAAAAGTCCAGACCTTCATGGGTTAATAGATTGAGAAAGAAATCTGCTTGGTTACTTTTAGGGGAAGTTATAAAATAGAAACACTTTCTGAGTAACGCTACAAAACAATAACAAAAAGTAACAAACTTGATTCAAATGTGTCAAAACAGCTTCTGAACTTATTTGGAGCACAAGCAAAGAGGAGCTATAGGGGGTCCTTAGGGCCCAAAATTGGCCAAACCGGTTAAAATCTTGATGCAAGAATCTGCAGGTTACTTCAGAGCAAGATAAAACAGAAACTTTTTGAGTAATATTTAACGAACAGAAAAGTAACAAACTGAATTCAGAAGCTTCTGATCATATCTGTAGCAAAAGCAGAAATAGCTCTAGGGGGTTCAGTGGTAGCAGTCACACCTTGGACTGGTGCCTGAGGCGACCCAAGGATAGCCATTTTAGTTTCTTTCTCCCACACGGCAGCTGTTTACTGTCTATGGTGAACCTATAATTGCTCAAGAAAATAATGTGGGAACCAATGGAAGTAATGTGTCACCTGAAGTATGTCAACTGTAGAAGAGAGAGAGGGTATTGTAGGCATTGAATTCCAAAAACTGTGTAGATTTATATGCCGTTGGCATATAAATCTACAGAAGGTTGCTTTACAACTCACATGGACACTATATTGGTTGCCTTTGTATACATAGCCTGTGTTAGATGTATAAAAACTTCTGAATAGACTAAACATACAGTATAGCTATACCAGACTAGTGCTTCATTTCCTGCTCTGACCCTATCCCTGTGCTATTTATGCAGTTGAAAAATAATGTGTAATGAGTGTGTGGTAGAGTTCATTCTATGACGTACATCTTATACTTTTGGACTGTTTCACATTTTCCTTCAATCCACCCACAGAAGGGGTCCCTTGACTGAATACAGTCAGTGAAGTTGGTGTTGTAGACAGTACAGTCATCCAGTGATAATCTAGAAATTTCATGAGTAGTCCCCACATACAGGATATGCTAAACAAAAGCACAAAGATGTAAGAAACCTACCAAGCGTATCTAAACCAGATAACTTTCCAGTTTGAATGTATCACATCCGACCAGACTAAATGATTCATTGTTCAAATGAATTTCTATTGTTTTATTGTAAAAGAAAAACCCACATCTGCTGACACATTTATGGACAAAATATCATAACAAACTACAGAAACCAGGGGAGGGTTGTAATGTTTCACTATGAATAGTTTATATACTGTAGCTGATTTGTATAAAAATCAGTCATACAAGCCACACATCAGTCATATTGGCTGAGGTCAGAACAGTAAGTCAGGTCTTGGCAATAAAATAATACATCTTCATGGTATGTTTTATGCATTCTCTTCTAGGACCAAGACATTAAATTATGTAGTATGCATATGAGACATAAATGCTGCTAACACATCACTTTATCATTTCTGTAACACCCTGCCTTTGTAACCTCCATCATTTTCTGTACTCACCTCATTTGGCTCCAGCTCCATGAATCTTAGTCTTCCTTTTTGATTAAATGGAGTCATTTCAAGAATGTTGGAGGCTCCATCTTCCAGTTCTACAACCTTGTGTACAGTTCCATCATCTTGGATAATAAGATTGAAAGAGTCCTGTATGTTAGTGTTATCTACCTAGTGTTTAAGCAACTAAATATTTACCACCAATGTATGACATCAAATCGCGACTGATACAATGAATGAATGAATGAATGAATGAATGAATAATTAATTAATTAATTAATTAATTAATTAATTAATGCACACTTTTAACACCACATATTAATTCTGGGACCCCGCTGTTACCAAAATCAGTTTGCGAAGATGCTGGCAGGAGAGAAATAAGTCAGTTACTGATGGGCCCCTTAAATATTCTGTGCTCTATCCATGGCCACCAATTAACATGGGCACATGTAAACGATCAAATGTAATAGACAGCACAGTGGTTAGTGGTTAGCGCTTTCGCCTTGCCAGATAATTTGTTTTCCCCTAGACTCTAAAAACATGGTAGGTTTTCTGGAATTTAGATTGAGACTTACAGGAAAAAGGGGAATTAATTACTCAAAGAAAAAACGGAAACATGGCCATACTCACAGCTAGGAGGCTGAAATGAGACTAAACACAGCACAGAGGCAGCACCAGCCCCCATGCTACTTAAGACTAATACCCAGGTGCAGTTAATTGGCGGTAAACCATACGTCTCACCAATAGGGGGACAGAAAACTGCACCTTAAATTGGCATATGTTCACATAGCATGCAAAAAAGCCACAGTACCAGACATTGGGAGACTGTACAGATGCAAAAATACCCGTAAGACAGCTGCACGCACACCTTCCATGCATGACAGCGGCTGTCTTACGGGTATTTTTTGCATCTGTACCATCTCCCAATGTCTGGTACTGTAGCTTTTTTGCATGCTATGTGAACATATGCCAATTTAAGGTGCAGTTTTCTGTCCCCCTAAGGTAAGACGTAGGGGGGAAACCCCCAATTTAACTGCCCTGGGTATTAGTCTTAAGTGCATGGGGGCTGGGCTGCCTCTGTGCTGTTTTTAGTCTCTTTTAAAACCCCCTAGCTGTGAGTATGGCCATTTTTTTCTTTTTTTTGAGTAAAAATTTCCCCCTTTTTCCTGAAAAGTTTGGATTTTAAAGGGGAGTGGGGGCCCGCAAAAAATGAGGACGAAGGGGTTGCAGGCTTACAGTATAGGGGCCACGTATTAACTAATACCTCATTTTTTGATTTTTTCTAGTATGTGAAAAAAAGTTTTTTGCCCAAAATTTTCGGGGATGAATGCAAAAGGTAGAATCCCAGCGCCGCCCCCCCCAAAGTAGGAAGGTGGGCGAGCGGCTGTTTAGGGGTATTTTTCCCCTTTGTACAGTCTCCCAAAAGTCTGGTACTGTGGCTTTTTTGCTGATGTGAAAAATGCCAATTTAAGGGTGCGTTTTCTTCCCCCTTGGTGAGACGTTGGTTTTCCCCAATTAACTGCCCTGGGTTTAGTCTTAAAGGGGTTTTGCCACGATTCAATTTACCCCCTGAAACAGCCTTCAGCCCTGGTTTGTAAAGGGGGGTGTGGGGTTTGTTTAAATTTTGCATATCATGTGATAGGAGATGACATCCCCGGGCCCTTTTCCTCTCTTAGTCAAAAAAAAGGGTTGTTTATTTACAAGGTACGTATACACGTGCTTAGGGCAATGCTTTTTACCCCCAAACCCAAGGGGTTAGGTTCAAAACCCCTGCGGGAAAACCAAACCGTGGTTTTTTTTTTTCTTTTCAATACCAGCCTATTGATTTTTCTTTTTTTTAATTTATTTGCATGTTTGACTAATTAAAAAGGAGTACAGGGGAAGGAGAAAAAAATGAAAAACCCGGGGTTGAAAACCAGTAGCTGTCTGAGAGAAGAGGTTTTTCGGGGCATGTGCCCCAGGAGGGGGAGCTCTTACCCCAGGTTTCCCCTGGAGAAAAGCAGTAAACAATGGTTCACTAAAAGGGCAGTTTTAAACAAAAACGTCCAGAATTTTAAATAACAATGAATGGTGAAATGTTTATTTTTTAAATTTTGCAACTTCCCACGTAAAATTTTACTTCTGGAAAAACCCCTTTAAGTAGCATTGGGGCTTTGCTCCCTTGTGCTGTGTTTAGTTCATTTCACCTCCTAGTGTGATTTTGGCCATGTTTCCTTTTTTTAAATTTAGTTTGACCCCAAAAATTTGGACAGGAACCAATGTAAATGACAACAATATGTGTACAGTGCTGTGAAATATAACACTGTATTTCTGTTGATATATTTTAATGATATGCATCTCTGTGGGAGAACAATGCCCGGCATTCCCTTCTCTGACACAATTTAGATCCTCTGTATTTCTGTTGATATATTTTAATGGTACTGTCTTTGATGTAATAACGTTGTTTCTGTCTCCATCCCTAAATCCTATTTTGCACTTCTTTTTTTGCACATACCCCACCCCAAGTTTGATTAGACTGATGAAACATTGAATCTGCTATCGATATTTTAACACTGGTATTCATGACCGGGGTCATTTGAGTGATTACATGAAGTGTGATTACATAAAGTGTGCTGCAGAATTAATCCCAGAATTGAACAAGGAAGGATTTCACAGTAAAAACTTTTTTTTTTTTCCACTACTAATACAAGGGGTCTTTAAACGCGGCCTCCATGTTGGGAAACTAAAACCCTCCCATCACCCCCATCTTTAGATTTATAATCATGATCGGAGTTGTAGTCTCCCAACAGCTGGAGGGCCGCAGTTTGAAGACCCCTGATCTAATAGCAGAAACACCTAATATGCACTACTTTCCAATTATAATCACTGTCTCCTTATTCTTCAAACTTCTTGACTACCCTCAGGCACCTACACTGGGCAACGGTTTTCTTATCTCCCTGTCTTCAACTTTTTCACAGCATTAAGACCCACACAAACCTCTTATGCTCTATCACAAACACATCTACTTACTCTCTCTCTGCTTCTCCTTGCTGCTGGGGATATATCTCCTAATCCTGGGCCCCCTCAGCACATTCCCACAGTTGATTAACCTGTCACTTACAGACCAGCCAGCACTGAAACTAACACACCCTTGAAGGAACCTCCAAAGTCTGGATCCACAAAATCTCTCTGACTCTCTCCTACCTCTCTCCAAAATATCTGCACTTCATTACACTACCACAGTTTACCCCACCAAAATTTTCCTCTGCCTTGCTTGGTCCCCCTCTCATGACAAAAAACCCCAAAATCAGTAGGGACCCCTGGCACTAGAGTGAAAAAAAAAAAAGGAGGGTGAATTTTCGAGCTGCGGCGGCACGGAAAAAACCCAAATAAAAAAGAAGACTTTCAACAAACAAAACATATCCTAAACTTTAAGTTGCACTTATTCTGCCAAACCGGTTTTATTTTCCCTTTTCCTTTATTTCTCTATTTTGACAATCTAAACAACTGTTCCCAAAACCTTCTTTCCCTACTAAGTCCCCGTTCCCCCTTCCCATCTTTCACTGAAGTTTTTTGCCCATTTTTCAAAACCAAGATCAACATTCCCCACAGTCCCTGCAACCTGTCTTACATCTCACAATGCCCCCCTATGACTCGCTTTCCCCACCATGACTCACAACACTTTCCCACCTAATCCCCAACCTAACACTGTGATCATCCCAGCCTTAAACCCATATATTATCCTATGCAAAAGTCTGGCTTTCCCCCCCCTGCCCTTAAACTTCACTTTTTTTTTTTTTTTTTTTTTTTTTTTTACACCTATCCAAGAAGTAATCTCTTAAAACCTCCTCTTCTTTAAAACCTTGCCCATCTCTCTACCCCCCTTTACTTCAAAACCCCAGGAGCAGCAGTCTCCCTTTTAAAACTATCCCCCTACTTTATCAACTCACTTCCGACTATACCGAAACTCCCCAAAACTAAAGTTCCCAATGATTGTTAGAAAAAGCCCCCCAACTACCCCCCCCCCCTCCTAGATCTTCCGCTCCCTTCAAAGTTGATCCTTATACTTTACAAATTTTTTCCCTCAGCATCACACACTTGGCTCCCCGATCGAATTCAGCATCTCTCCCCCCTCACCCCAACTCTTCCCCTTGCCCCTTTCGTTGGGGCCCCCCCAAGGGGCCCATACTTTTTTCCTTAAAAATTTTGGGCCCTGGGTGAACTATAGCATCACATGGCTTTAAATTTACCACTTGTTGCTGAGACACCAAAACTTATCTTGGTCCAAGCAACTCTTGTTCAGGATCCCCCGAAAGTTATCCTCCTTTCCCCCCTTTTTCAAACTAAATATAGAGAAAAGGGAGTTCATCATCTTTCCCCCATCCCACTCCATCTCCTTTTCTGACCAATCTATCACAGTCAAAAGTTCCACCTCCCAGCCCTCAAGTCTGCAAACTTTGGGGGAACTCTAGCACTCCTTGTCCTTCAAACCCCAATCCAAGCCCCCGACCCCCGTCCTTCAGCCCCCACCTGAAAAAAAATTCTAAAGCTTTCTCGCTTTGACCCCAAAAATTGCTTGTTCATGTCCCAAATCATCTCCGCCTGGTTACTGCAAAATTTTTTCGTGGCCTCCGTGCACTCTTGCCCCCTTCAATCCTTCCCCAACTCTGCTGCCCGTCTGATCCATTTTTTTTTGGGGGGGGGCCACCCAACTACTGTAGGCTGGGATGTATGGCCTAAAAATTTTTCTTTTGCCTTTTTGCCTCTTTTCTCTGATTTCTGCTTTCCCAAAAAAATTTAAAAAAAAGTTTAAGGGAATCTTCAACCCAATTTTTTTTTTATTATTAAATCAAGGGCCCGCCATATTCTTTTCCTTAAAACCGTTTTTATTTTCCGATTGAGTTTTATTTTCGGCCGAAAAAATATTGATTTGTGGGGGGAAACATTTTTTTTTTCATCCCTTTAACAGCACAAAAGAGTTTAAATTTAAGCACTTCCATGCACATAGGATTCTTAAGGGACAGATTTGTCCCCTTTGGGACTTTTTGGAGATTTTTTCAGCTTGGGTTTACCTAGGAAGAAATCACCTGGGGGAGGAGGGGGGGAGAAGCCGTGAATTTTCCTCTTGTGAAATTGGTGGTTTTTTTATTGGGGGAACAAAAATGGGGGGGCCCTTTCCCCGGGGTGACCTTTGCTTTACGATAATTAAACACATGTGAAAAGCTTCAAAAAGAACGGAAGTTTGTCAGATATTATTAGGCTTAGTGGGGCCCAAATTGAAAAATGCAGGTCTGCAACAATTAAAAAAAAAAATAACCAAAAATTTCCTAAAAAACAGGTGTTTAACATAAAAAATGTCAGTTAAAAACAATAAGCATTTTTGAAAGGGACACATTCCCTAAAAAGCAAAATCCCTTGCCCAAAATTCTATCCCCCAAATTCCCTCCCCTTTTTGGGATGAGCCTGTTGGATTTTTTGGGGGGGTTTTTTTTTGGGGGGACCCCCTGAGGGGGATTTTTGTTGGCGTGGGTAGTGGTGAAGAAAGAAAAGTTTAAATAGCCAATACATTTTTTTCCCCCGGTGGGTAACGGGTTTTGTTTTTGGGCTATATATGGCCCAAAAAAATGGGGGAGGAAATGGATGGCACAATATATTTTACCTTTGGTCACAGTATTTTTTTATGGCTGAAATATATGGCAGGTGGGACAGTTATAAATGGCACAATATATTTTAGGGATGCATTTTTGTAAGAAAAAAAGGGGTTTTGGTTTTTTTTGGATTGGGCAGCCTGCATTTTTTTGAGGATTGGGGGGAAAACTTTTTTTACAAACAATGTTTAGCTTTTTTTTTCCAGATGGAAAAAGTTTATTTACTTTATAATCAGTTCCTTCTTTTTCCCTTGTGTTGAAAAAAGCTGATAAGTTGCAGAATTTTCTCACAATTGTCGGCAAAATTCCTGTTGCGCCACTTTAATAGTGGTCCTTTATGGTTTATTTTTGTATTTTTTAGTATAATGTAGGATGTTTTATGTGCATTAGTGCATTACTGGGGCTTAAAGCACAGAGCCATTGTATACCCTGTAACCAATCAGGGTGTTACCAGGGGCACTGAAGTTGAAAAAGGGAAGGTACTTCGATATACCCCCCCTTTTTTTTTATTAAACACCCGCTTGTTTTTGTTTTTTCTTTTTATTTTCTTTTAAATTGTTGCAAAAAATTAGTATCGTCAATGTAATTCCCATATCTGTATTCCACAAGCCCCGTTATCTGTAACCAAACACTTTGGAAAGTTTTAATCATAACGTGTATTTTGGGTGTATTTACATTTTTTTTTTAATGCCCCCTTTTATTGTTGTTGTTCATCTTTCATTGAAAAAAACAAAAAAATGTTTAAAAAAAAAAAAAAAAAAAAAAGGGAAAGGGGTTGCTGGCATACAAGGGGCCTGCTATGTTTGGAAGCATTCATTTTTGTGGTGTGGAATCTGTTCCTGTCAGAGTGAAGAGTTACAGCATAAAGTGGTCACCTACTTACCAGCCGGCAGTGGAGCGGGAGCAGGCAGGGGGCAGAATACCAGCCAGTAAGAGAATACTTATAGAAAGAGAGCTCAAAAGAAGAATAATGGAGACAGATGGGAGATAGGCTGAAGAGTGAAGCAGAAGGGGAGGAATCAGTGAAAAGGAAGTGAGAACCTAGCAAGGCTGAGTTGCTGGTCACCGGTTTAAAAATTCCTAATTAATCAAGTTTAGTTAATTTAGAGCGGGGAAAGGAGACTATACCCCGGTACCCTGCCTGGTTTTTCCCCTGAAAAGAAAAAACCCAACTCTAAAATATAACTTTTATTATTAATATACGATTAAATATGTGGCCCATATTTTTATCCTAAGTGCCGTGAGTGTCATCTTCACATAGATGGGACCTTTTTGTTGTTGAGCTGGTACCATCTGCATTCCTCAATCCATTATATTTTTCATTGAACCTCTCTATTGAGGGGGGAAATGCATCTGAACCTTTGTTTAATTGGGACTATGGTGCATAATCTGTACCTTTAAGATATAGAGTCCTTAATAGGGTGAGTTTTGTAGGCAGAGCAGCCCATTTGGGGTGGTGTCCCCTTCGTTAGGAAGGAAGGGTAAGAGTAGGGGGAGAATAGGTACTACAGTGTTTAAATTTTATTTATGTTCCTCCTGCTGAAATTTTTCATTTTTTTTTTGCTGCGTTATCAAAACTCCCGGGGGACTTAAAGCATTGATACATGTAAGTGGACCTTTTCCCTTTTGGAATTTGGGTTCTTATTTGCCTGAGGTGTAGGGGGTAGTATTTTTTTTTCTTTAATTAACAATAAAAGTTATATTTTAGAGCTGGGTTTTCTATTGCAGTGATAAGTCTTTAATACCCGACAATTGTATCTATTTTTTGCTGTTCAGTTTTAACCCTGCCTGACTGCATAAGTGCTGCAGTAAGGTGGAGGTGCATAGGGGGAGTGCATCCATAAAGAGATATGTTCCACTGGTACAGAGAGCCTATTTAGGAAAAGTTGAAAATTTTTGCACGAATTAACTGTGTCCTTACGTTAAGCCAGTGATCAAAACAAAAAGGGGGCCAAGTTGAACGCCCCATCGTTTGGTATCTGCTTGTCTTTTTGACCATTGTATATGCTGTGAAAAATCTTTAGAGAATTTGGAATAAAAATCAATTTAATGTACCTGCGCATGTTACATCATTCTGTTACAGTGAGTCAAAGCCTCCCAAGACCCCAAGCTACTGTCAGGGTTGCCATCAGGGTAGTATTGGCAGTAGTCCGGGCAGGGGTTCAGTACAATTTTTCTAAAAAAGAGGCCAACTGATATGGTGCAAAATACCAACTGGTTACGGGTGGGACACCGGCATGTTTCAGCTGTATGGGGCCCTAGAAATTATTTATGACAGCCATAGCTGCTGTGTCTCCATTGGTCATCTCTGACAGAAGCCTACTGATCCCCGCGCACTAAGGGGGACATGTATGAACTGGGCTGCAAGAAGTCTGGCGTCTTTTCAGCCCGAAAACTAGCAGAGCCCCTTTCCCTATATTTTTAAATGGGTGCACTCCAGTCTCAGGCACATTACAGAGCGCCCATAACATTCTGTAATGGGCCTGAGATCGAGGGGTGTGCTGGAGGCGTGTGGCACTACAACCGTACGGAGCCATACATTTATAGCTTCAGTGCGGCAAATACAGCTGCATTACTATTGGAACAGGTAAAGCACTTTAAAAGTGGTTTACCTGAGCCAGAATTGTCATTTTTGCGCTAGAATGTGCCCGATTTAAGACCCGCAGTTGACCGGCTTCATAAATAAGGTGAATTCTACACTTTTTTTTAGACGCAAACAAAATGGCGCCTGGGCGCCAAAAATCATGCATGTCGCTCTAAATCTAAGTTCACAACACTATTACACCACAGACCTGCAACCCCTGTACCTCTGCTCCTCTTACAGTCCAGCCCAAATCTACAGCACTATTATTAAGAGAGCTAGTTTTCTCTTACATGCAGCTTCCTGTTCTTACTTTGGTAACCTAGAGAACACAAACCCCCCTTCAAGTTTGATTCCCCTGAAAAGTAGAACCAATTTGCAGTGCTGTCTGGGAAATGCTGTAATTTACTTCAACTTTCTAGTTACATTAAACAGTTGTGTAATGTAGCGGTAAGATAACCCTGTGGTCCATGAGTCTGTTTCCACCCACAGCATTAATGTCATAACTTTCTTCTACTGTACTATTCATTCAGTTCATCAGAATAGCTAAAGCTTCAACAGAATCCCAAAACTCTAGTATCTGCTGATAAATGCTCTAACTTTTACATGGTCCTTTTAAACATTTTGTTTGACAATGCTCCTTAAAGGGGTTATCTCATCATGCTGTTTAACAGAGCTACAACCAGCTTCAGGTTTACACTTTCTGGTCAGGTTGTGGATGGTTCTATAGCAGTGATAAGCATATCAGCTCTGTATCCCCGACTCTTCTTATTAAAGTGACATGACTACAGGCACTGTAATGTTAGTGCACAAGGCTACTCAGCTCAAAGGGGTTTTTTCAGATAACACACTCTGTTCTCAAGCTGCCTATGTCCTGGTGATGTCACTCCCTGCTCTCAGATAACACAAAGAGCAGAGAGAGAAGGGGCAGGACGGTAACCAGACAAACCTGTTGAACAGAGGGATGAGGTAAACTCCAACTTAAATGTTTCTTGTCTAACCCAGGAAGAAGTGCAGCTCCGCCTTAGGAAGATTAAAATAGACAAATCCCTGGGCCCTGACGGTATACACCCGCGTGTCCTAAGGGATTAAGTATTGTGTTAGATTGGCCCATATTTTTAATATTTATGTACTGTATAATAACGGGTTTTGTCCCAAAGGATTGGCGCATAGCAAATGTGGTGCCAATATTCAAAAAGGGGTCTAAAAGTGATCCTGGAAACTATAGGCCGGTAAGCTTAACCTCTGTTGTAGGTAAAATGTTTGAGGGTTTTCTTAGAGATGCTATCCTGGAGTATCTCACTGAAAAAAAATGTATAACGCCTTTCCACATGGGTTTATGAAGGATCGGTCCTGTCAGACTAATTTTATCACTTCATGGGAGCAGTGCTAGACGGATCGGGATAAGGCACTGGATGTCATATATCTAGTTTTTTCTAAAGCATTTGATACGGTGCCACAAAAAAGGGTTGGTAAATAAAATGAAAAGCTTGGACTGGGGAAAATGTGTGCAAAGGGGAAAGCAACTGGCTCACTGATAGAAAACAAAGGTTGTAATTAACGGTACATACTCAGACGGGAAATCCCTGTTACTAGTGGGGTACCACAGGGCTCAGTATTGGGCCTATCCTCTTTAATATTTTTCATAAATGATCTTACACAGGGATTGCACAGTAGAATATCAAATCTTTGCAGATGATACTAAGCTCTGAAAAGGGAAAATCCACACAATGGAGGATAATGTGTTATTACAAAGGGATCTGGATAGGTTGGAGGCCTGGCAGAGAAGGGCAGATGAGGTTTAACACTGATAAATGAAAGGGTTTATGCACATGGGAGGAAAAAATCCATTACATGATTACATGTTAAATGGAAAAACACTGGGTAAAAGTGACATGGAGAAGGACTTGGAATCCTAGTGGACAGTAAATTTTAACTGTAGCAGCCAGTGCCCAGGCAGCAGCTCCCAAGGCAATAGGATCATGGGGTGATTTTAAAAAGGGGCATAGATGCACATGATGGGAACATTATTCTCCCACTAAAAAAGTCACTGGTTAGACCACACAAGGAATATTGTGTACAGTTTTGGGCACCAGTGCACAGGAAGGACCTTGTAGAGCTTGAACAGGGACAAAGGAGGCAACAAAAATAATAAAAGGACTGGGTGGACTGCAATATCCAGAAAGATTAGCAAGGTTAGGGTTATTTAGTTTTTGAGAAAAGACGGCTTCGGGGGGGCATAATAAAATGTGTTTAAATATTTAAGGCCAATATAAGATCTCGCTAAAGATTATTTATACCCAGGACTGTATCTAGAACAAGGGGGGGTCCCTACGTCTTGAAGAAAGAAAGTTTTCCTACATAAAAATAGAAAGGGATTCTTTACTGTTAGAGCGGTGAGACTGTGGAATTCTCTGCCAGAGGAAATTGTCATGGTGAATTCACTAACAGAGTTCAAGAAGGCTTGGATGCATTTCTGGAGCGTGATAACATAACAAGTTATAGTGACTAGGATCCAAAAAGGCTGGATACATTTCTAGATGTAATATAACAAGTTATAGTGACCAGGATTCTAGAGGAGGGGTCGTTGATCCAGGGATTTTTTTCCGATTTCCAGATTGGAGTCAGGGAAAGGGAAATTTTTTCCCTAACATGAGTCAATTGGCTCCTACCTGATGGGGTTTTGGGCCCTTTCCTCTGGATCAACACTTTAACACTTTAGCAACACTTTAATAAATGGGCTGAACTGGATGGACGTATGTCTTTTTTCGGCCTGACAAACTATTTAACTATGTACTCAGAGTGGATAAAATCTCTATTATCTCCTGACCAGGGCAATATCAAAAGTTATATATCAATATATTTGGAAAAAGTCTTGATTTACCATTCCCCACATGTTGAAAGCTAATCTTTGTAGCGTAGAAAACCCCTTTAAGAAACGTGATGTAGATGAATGTAGTATTTATCTGTGTTGCCGCATGTGTCATGTGGATTTTAAACTGTATCTGACTGTGTTATCTATGTTACCTTTGGCTAATAAGAGAACCCTGTAGGTCTCCTGGTTAACTGCAGTTATCTCATCCACGACTATTTTGCTGTAGTTGTCTAGATTTTGAAAAATAGTCTTCCTTCCTGATGGCCATAGCCATTCTTTCAGTTCTGGATAGTTGGATGCCTCTTCTGAAGTTTCCACAGGGGTCAGTTTGGATGATGGAAGGCACTAAGTTTGGAGTATAAAATAATGTAAGTATGTACACAGAAAATATAGGTAGAGCAATAAACACAGAGAAATACAGGACAGTAGAGCAAAGAAGTAACTATAATATATAACGACTAGGAAAATATTTACGTAGCTCAATGCATTTTTTATTTTACGGTGATTTTATATGTGAGCATTCATCATACAATAATAACTGATGGAAGTCGTTGTCTTATCAATGTAAATGATACCTATAAGCAGAAATATGAAACAGTGTATCAAGAAATGTCTTAAAGGGCTTCTACTGTATAACCAATAAATATAAGGAATACATTTTGACGATGAGTATAACCAATTTTTTGTTATTACCCTTTTATTAACTAATTCACCTAACAGATATGACATGAATCTTGCATTACAGGGGTTATCCAGGAGTTGAAAGATTTCATAGAACAGTATAGACCGCATTTGTATGGAAAAGTAAAGATATTCCACTACCTTCATGTGTTTCTTTTGCCTCCTTATTCATCTATCATAACAGCCACTTTTTGCAGTTAATCTTCCTGTTTGTGGTAGTGTCACTAGTTCTCCAGCAGCACTTTCCTACAAGTCCCAGAATGCATTGAAATCTAGGACTTCCCTCCACAGTTATCACTGTTTGACATTGGGCTTACCCCCCCCCCCCCAGCTCTATACTTGTTGTCATGATAACATTAGTTAGGACTCACGGGTCACTGTATAAACTGTAGAGATCTTCAGTCATCATTTTCATGACAGCTCTGAACTGCTGTCTTCTGCTCCCATTACTAACTTCTGCTAGAAGGACTCAAATATAAATAAACAGTTCCCCCTCTTCTGTAAGTACTAGTGTAATGACATATTCCCTTGCAAACTACAGTGAATGTAACCAGATTGTTCTTTGCTCAGGTCAAGCCCACTGCAGAGGAGTGTTCCTGAGCTGAGCCTGGCATCAAAGCACACCCACTGAGTGATGACAAAACTTTGACTGAGGCCATGTGATCAATGAATGTCAGGTGGCTTGCAGAGGATAGGGGGGGAGGTGAAGACAAGGCTCTTTGCCTGCTTTTGCACAGTAGGACAGGTAATAAAAAGTATGAATTACAAAGCTTAATATAATACAGTTGTGAGCCATATAACACATACAAGATAGTCCTGAGGAACCCTCTTAAGTCTAGAAATTGCTACATTCCATTTTTCTCATAGAACTTTATGTTCCGGTGCTTTCATACTCTAACAATTATGAATCAAACTTTTACCTTACCCTACTGCTTACTTGAACAGTTTATTTCTTACATAAAATATACTTTAATGGCACAGGAAGTATTTAGAAGACAACATATAGGTAATAATGAAGAATTACCGTCCCAGGTCGAATCTTTAGGTCTTTATTAGAAGAACCCAACAAGCTCGAAGTGTTGAAAAGAAGCTCAATATCCTCAACCTCATAGGAGCACACTGCACTGTGACCCCTAAAGCAATGTGAAAAACATAATGAAGAATAAAGCGTAACAACGGCAATGAAAACAGTGGTGTTATCTGCAGTACTGAATCAGATTTCAGCTGCTATTTTTCAAAAGTGACTAGTGACCAGATTGGTTGCTTTGGACTACTGCAAAACTTTGTTGAGTGATTAGCCATGTATAATTTAGCCTTAAAGGGTTGTCTAACTGAAAAAAATTAAATAAAAATGGACTCCGCGGTCATGTACAGTTTTCTTGACATCACTGCTTAAAAGTGAAGGGGCCATGAGTGGTGATGTCATAGAAATGGTACATGACCATTAAAGCCACTGACCTGCAGCAGTGGTCCCATGCTGCTCAGTGTGACGAAAAGAAACTAAAAAAAAAAAAAAAAACACCACCGTAGCTTCAACAATGGAATGGCAGTGAGTACAAAAGTGAGTATATCATTTTATTTGTTGCATTTGAGACATTAAGGGCCACATGTATGAAAACTGTCTAGGTCTAAAACTCCCTTTGATGGCCATAGCAACCAATCAGAGCGCCCCTTTCATTTTTCCAGAGCACTAAATGAAGTGAGAGGGGCGCTCTGATTGGTTGTTCTGGGCAACAAAGGGAGTTTTAGACCTAAACAGTTTCCATACATGTGGCCCTAAAGGCATGTTCACACGGCTTAAAATGGGCTGTATTTCGGTCCGTAATTACTCGCCGAAGTGCGCCAATTACGGGCCGAAAACGGCCCATTCATTACGGTAATTCACAGTTCTCATAGAGAACTATGGATCACGTCTCCTCTCCCCGCCTGGCGGATCCGCCGGGCGGGAAGATAATTGACATGTGAATTACTAGCGGCGTATAAGCGCCGCTGGCAATTCAAGTCAATGGGCCGGCGAAGTGCAAGTCAATGGGCCCGCAATTAAGCCGTGTGAACATAGCCTAAATATCTTTTATATTTTTCTTAGTGAGACAACAGAAAATGAGAGCATATCAATAGAATATGTCATCACTTTCTGACCGGTTGAGATCCAACTGCTAATCTCAAGAATGGAGTGGCTGCAATCATGCTTCAGCACTGCAGCTCCTTCAAAAATGTTTGCACATTAGCATTTCCAGCCTGAACATTGCACAGAAATATTCACATTGCAGCCCTTTTATGCTCAAGGGTGGAAGATCCTTACTGATCAGAATGTGATAGTACATTCTTGCAGTATGCTATCACTTTTTTGTGATGGGAATCCCATCTATTTAAAGTACCAGGATAATAGTACCATAAATGTCATAATAGAGAGTTCTCTATATTTCTATTTTTGTCTTGTCCGGTGCATACAGGTCCTCATGTATAAAAACTATTGCAAGTAAAAAGAGGAGCTATTGCCCATAGCTTGTCACTTGATTCCAAGTTTACTTTTTCTTTGCACATTAGATCATCAAAGGGGTGATCTAATTACTAAGGGTGTTTTGTGATATGCTAATTGCTTTACTTGATACCCTTAAAGGGGTTGCCCAGGTGTATATTTTAAAATAAATTAGTGCTGCTGAGGCTGTGACAACATAAAGAAACACATACCTCCCCACTCACCTCCATTCCAGCACTGCCGCTGCCAGTGCTCTCAGTGGGTCTTCTATTTACTTCTGCTGCCGACAGTCAGATTGGCACCGCTCTAGCCAATTAGTGGCTGCAATGGTCAAGTGCCATTGTTGACGTCACCGCTTGGAGCTGTACACTTCGAAAAGGTGATGACTGGTAATGGCACTTGACGATTTCACTGCCAGGACTGGAAGTAAACAGGCAAGCAAGCGAGAGCACCGGCAGCAGCGCTGGAATGGAGGTAAGTGAAGGTTTTTTTTTATTTTACCTTAACTACAGCAGCAAAGGGAATCTGTTAAAGGGAATCTGTCTCTAGGTTTATTTTGCCCTATCTGAGGGCAGCATGAACTAGTAACAGAAACTCTGGTTCTAGCCATGTATTACTGCTTCTCAGGCTGCAGGTTTCATAAATCACTCTTTATCTTCTGCACACCTAGCCAAGCAAGTTAGACCTGCCATGATGCACGCCTGGTGGTTCTAGATATTCATGAGTTGCTGCTCTTCCCACCTACCTACCTCTCATTGGCAGCTTTTTCCCTATACATAGTGATGAGGAGAGCAGAAGTATGCTCAGCTCCATATGCAGGAGATACAGTATATGATGATGTTATAAAAACTGCTACATTTAAAGTAGTACATAATAAAAGCAGGAATCAGGGTCTGTGTATATAGTTATACGCTTAGGCATATATCTATCTAGAGATATATTTATGAATCTCACCATGAATTTTGGAACAATCCATAAATCGCATTCCCTTCTTTTCCTTGTAGAAAGTAGATATCTTGTAGGTGTGAATAATATTGCCCAGTTAACTGGTTTCCACATATCATACGTGATTTCAGTGCCGTACTAAATGTATAGCGGGTATTAGCATTAGCTGATCCTGACTCTTCCTGAGAAAGCACAATGTATAAGAAGAAATGAAACAAAGTAAACACAATAATAAAGTTCAGGTGTAAGAAACAGAAATACTGTACTTTCTACAAATGCAAAACACATATGTTGTACACTCTTAGAGAATGTATTGAGAATGTATGGTGTATTCATTTTTTATTTTATAAAAGGGGTTACAAAAATCTCATAGAACACTATAAACAGCATTTATATTGAAAAGATATCTATCTTCATGTTTTTCTTTTCTTTTGCCTCCTTATTCATCTATCATAAGATTCACTTTTTGCAGTGAAACTTCCTACTTCTAGTTTTCTAGCAGCTATTTCCTACGACTCCCAGACTGCATTATAGTCTAGGACCTCTACAGGGATCCCTGCTAGACATTGTGCTGATATAAGTGTGTACTCCCCACCAGCTCTGTACTTGCTGTCATGATAATAGTTAGGACTCATGAGACACTATGTAAACTGTACAGAGCTGCAGTCATCATTCTCATGACAGCAGTGCACAACCCCCCAACTGCTGTCCTCTGCTCCCATTACTAAGTTCTGCCAGCAGGACTCAAAGATAAACAAACAGTTTTCCCTTCCTCTGTAATTACTCCAATGTAATGACTTCTATTGACTTGCAAACTACAGGCTGGCAAGAGTAAATGCAGCCAGATTGTTCTCTGGTCTGGTCGTATCCACTACAGGGGAGTGTTCCTGAGCTGAGCCTGGCTTCAAAGCACACCCACTGAGTGTGATATAATGTTCAGTGAGGCCATGTGAAGAATGAATGTCACATTGTTTGCAGGAAATAGAGTGGAGAGGAGGGCTCTCTGCCTGGTTCTGCACAGCAGGACTGGTAAATCATTTTTAATAAGCATGAATTACAAAGTTTAATAAAATATAGTTGCGAGTCCTATAACAAACCCTTTAAAAAATAAGTATATAGAAGAGATATATTAGAGGAGACAGTGAGTAGTGCACTAGTATTTCTTCTTCATATGGTTGTGCAGCATGTGAACCAGCAGGTCAAATCAGACTGGATGTAGTTTCCAGCCAATACTACTAAATAGAAATGTAACATAATAATGATAAATAAATTATGTCACAGCTTGTGCCCAAATCACTTTTTCTGACCTGTGTCATAAGTGTCAGGTGGACTCTAGGGAAAAAGAGCTAGGACCTCAAGTGCCACCTACTGGACGTGGTCACCCTAAGGAGACTTTGTAACCTTAGATCTATGTCAAAGAAAACCCTGCTGTGCACTGATGAGGGGCACTAACCCACAGACCAATGTCTGCAGATAGGATTCCTATCCTTACAGAGAAGATAATTGCTTGGCTTAAAATCCCCAGTCATGTTTCAAGGGTTTGTAATGGTTTGGATGTGACTGAAATGGATGTAATTTCCAATAGGCGGTGCAAGAGATCTTAGATAATTTCCCTAGAGCTGTTTTGAATATTATATTTTCCCATAGAGCATTGCATAGCTTTTAAATCTCCATATACCTTGATTGGGCTTTTCTCACGAGAGATATGGCCGATGACATATATGTCAAAACCACTGGTGCGTCAGCTGCATAAAGACGGAAGTGTCAAGTAGACTGATTAAAATGACAGTAACAGAAGTGTTTAAAACACAATATGACAATATCACAAAATGTTTCCTTAGTCTTTTAAAAGTTGTTTAGTTACTACGTCCCTTAGCAAGAATGACTATCAACTTTTAGGGCATCATGTATGAAACGGTTTTGGTCTAAAAATCACTTTTTTCCCCATAGAAACCTCTGGGGAAAAAAGTGAGTTTTAGGCCAAAACAGTTTCATACATGTGGCCCTTAATGTATATCTTTATTTAATATCTACAGCTGACACCATGTATGGGACACCATTAACCATCTTACCTTACAAAGCTGAGCCACCATAGGCAGCCTCTTCTGCAGTGTTCTGGTTTCAGGGTTATCCTCCGTGAAGAACAGAAGAATCTTATTTTGTACTTTGTCTTGTTTCTCCACAACTAGTGACTTTACAAACACTGGAGCTAATATAAAGCAAACAAAGTATTAATGAATATAAACTAATTATGCATTTTCCCTCTGCCCTTTTTTTATTATTCATCTATGTACCCCAACATAATACACATGTGTATAAGAAAAAGATGTTAAGACTGAAATATAGTATATCTAAAGAATCTACAAATAAATGGTCTTCTGCTATGTAATAGATAAATAGGAGCATTTTAATCATCACTTACATCTCAAAAATTTTTCTCCTGTGTATAGTAATGGGTTATCTCCTTGTATTTTGCGGAATGAGGTTTTCATCACACTATATCCATTGTTGGATCTTCGAGGCAATGTAGAGTATACTTGATTTTCTGAAAAATGATATAATAAATAATAAATCTATCGCTTATCTATCTTTAGATGTGTGTGTGTGTATATATATATATATATATATACATACATACACATATACACATATATATATATATATATATATATATACACACACACACATATATAAAGATAGATAGATGATAGACAGATAGATAGATAAATGATAGATAAATAGATAGATAGATAGATAGATAAATGCTGTGCACCAGTTTAATCATTCAATTTAGGTACCATTTATGACCGATTATATAATTTTGAAATGTGGGTGTGGGCTAGATGTGCCTTCTCTATCAATGGGATACACCAACATTTTGATGTAAAGTAAGCTAAGAGGTGTTGTAAGGAACTGAAAAGTGTCTAATGAATCTATCTAAAGCCACTAAATGGATCATGTAAAGTGTTAAATTTAAATTTTAAAAGTTATAAATTTAGTACAGTCTTCCCATTAATTTTTATTATATTTAAAAATTGGACTGTATAAAAAATCTTTCCAAAACATAGAAAACAGAAATTATATAAAAATACAAATAAGTTAAAATATAAAAGGACACTTCATTTATATCAAAGTGGGGTTTTATCAAATGTTAGAAAAGGGTATACTTTATTTAAAAAAAAAAAAAAAACTGACTTTGCCCACAGGCTGTGTCTGGTACTGCTGCTGTAATGAATTTTAGCTGCAATATGAGTTCTATGCAGTATAGGGCTGGGTTGCACATGTATTTTGTGTCCTAAAATGCACATTTTACACACCAAATACACATCCAAAACGGCATCTAAAGTGTCCCATTGTTGTGAATGGGAATATGCACTACTGGGGCACATGGTCTGTTTTTTTCCCATATCATTTAATGCGTTACTTGATGCATTAAAAAAACGCTGGTCAATTATTTATGTTTTTTTTGCAAGTATGCAGCATGGAAAATGTGTCAGAAACCAGTACTCATATTAGCCTAATTGGATGGGGTTTATCCACATTATAAAATGCGATGAAATGCTCGTCAAGAAAGAAGTGAAATACATGGCAGGATTCTGAGGTTGTCTCGTGGATTACGAAGAAAAAATACGAGATGTGAACCCAGTCTACAGACACAGGTAGCGCTGTTTTGGAGAAGAAAAATAGAAGAGCCTTTTTCTAATCTCACTGAACTCCTTTATGTTAATGGAAGCTATGTGACAGAGTACACGAGCAATGTATATAAATCACTAAAATCAGCAGTGATATAAAACTGACCATATACCATTGATGTTTTCTCAACTGGGTGTTCACAGGAAACAAAGTCTACTGCACAGGTCGGCTCTCAGCTAGCAGCGAGCCAACCGTACATGGGAATGAGGGTGGCGCTTGCGGCCGTCCTCCTGATTCACTCCTATGGGACCTCCTAATTATAGGTGTGTGCACTCCACTATATTCAAGACTTCCTATAGAAGTGAATGGGGAGCAGCCGCGAGCACCACCGTCCTCATTCTCATGCACGGTCGGCTCGCTGCTAGCCGAGAGCCGACCTGTGCAGTTTACTTTGCTTTCAAATAAAGCTGGAGAACCAGAAAGATTTTTGATGACTGATCTGATTTTTTGTGATTGGGTTTTGATGAATAGCAGACTTTTTTTTAAACGTGGACTGGGCCCAATAGAAAATAATTATCTACATGTAAAGTGTCTTAACTTTCTATCAAAATAACTCTGTCATTTACTGCTTTGATCAGTTAAAGATGAATGTTTCCAGTCTGATTAACCTTTATCTTCATCTAATTTTAGAAGAAATTGTACAGTCTATGGTCAATCCTACTTATGTGTAATCAATGAAGCAATGTAGTTGAAAACAGCCATATAAAAATGATGAAGTGAAGAAGGTGTATACATGGTATATTTATGTGATTAGAATTAGTCACCTGTAATCAAAATGTTATAACTGGTCACTGGAGTTGGAGCCTGAGGAGCCATTTGTTCAGACCAATAATTTGTAAGCTTCTGAAATTTCTCACCATCCTGAAATATAGATCACTGAATCAATATTCCTTGTAGATTGTAAGCCCTCGCGGACAGGGTCCCCTCGCCCTCTGTTGTGCCAGCTGTAAGTCATTCATCGTTACCATTGTACTCGTTTGACATGTTACCGTGTTTCCCCGATAGTAAGACACACCCGATAGTAAGACGTAGCGGGGAGTTTAGGGAGGTCGACTAATGTAAGACGTACCCCGAAAGTAAGACGTAGTAAACTGTACGTTGTCTGCGCTCGGGCGCTGCGATGTCCCGGGCGCCGACAGGGACGCTTCAGCTATATGCGGCTCCTCAGGGAGCGCATATAGCTGAATGCCGAGTACAGCGCACAGTGTCCGGGTGCTGCGTTGGCCCGGGCACTGTCCGCGATTCCTTCACTTATATGCAACTCCTCAGGAGCGCATATAGGTGAAGGGATACCACTGCGGGGCACAGAGCGAGCGCTCTGTGCTCCGCAGTGGACTCCGGGCGGCCGCAGACTCGCGGCTGTCCTGAGCTCCCGGCACAGGCAGCGTGTGTCATCACGCTGTGTGCGCGGCCTGATGATGTCACCCGCCTGTGCCGGCAAGAAGATAGATCGGGAGAGCGCGGGAGACGGAGCAGCGGGGATCCAGGTAAGTGATTGTTTGTTTTTTTATTTTGATATTATTGCCTACAGCCTGCCTATACCTGCCTACAGCCGGCCCTATACCTGCCTACAGCTGCCTATACCTGCCCTATACCTGCCTACAGCTGGCCCTATACCCTGCCTACAGCCTGCCCTATACAGGCCTATGGGGCCATATACCTGCCTATAATCTGCTTATGGGGGACATATACCTGCCTATTACCTGCGTATGGGGCCATATACCTGCCAATATAAGACATACCCCCGAAAGTAAGACATAGTGGGACTTTTGGGGGTAAAAAGAATTTATGACGCTGTCTTACTTTCGGGGAAACACGGTATGTATGTAACCCCCTTCGAATGTACAGAGCCATGGAATCAATGGCGCTTTAAAATAAATGATAATAATAATAATATTTTCAAGGTTCATTTCTATACTTTGCACAAACAAATTTTACGTAAACAGATTGCCGTATATACTCATGTATAAGCCAACTTTTACTCGAGTGAGGGTCTTATTTACCATATTTTTTGGTAGGGCGGAGTCGGGCGATGCTGCTGGGCCTGTGCTTTAAGATGGGTTTGTCCTTTCAGTGTCCAAGGACAAAAGCAATAGCGGAATCTCCACCACGGGCTCTCGTGTACCTCAGTGTGAACTCTCTGCGGTGCCGACACAACTTGTTTGACTCGCACTCCCCTCTCACACCCTCCACCCAGGCGGCCGTCTCTTGGTTCTGGCTGAGGAAATCGGATACATCATCTCCACCCGCCATCCCCATCCAGAGAAACTGGCAATGAAATCACAGAGCTCCTATGCCAACACCGGATAAAAACTCTAGACTCTCCAGCCAGACCATTAGCGCTATGTCTCCGCCCCTCATCTTTACGTCACAAGATTTCCGCTTCTGCCACGTGACTAGAGGCTGAGTGTGCGGCGTCATTTATGTGTGGGCAGTTGATAACTGGTGTGTTGCTGTTTCTCGCTGTCACCCTCATCCAGCAATGAACATCCAGCTACATGGGTAGTCTACCAGATCATTTAGAAAAACTGGTAAGGAGGGCCCCTATGCTAAATTACATTGTGGAAAGTATGTGAACCTTCCTAGTTAAGATCCACGGCATTTTTTTGCTTCTGTTTTTTTTATCCTTACTTTCAAAGAGCCATGACTTTTTTATTTTTGGGAAATTTACCAGTAGCTGCTGCATTTCCTACCAAAAGTCATAAAGTGACTATTTGTACAGATGAAACATTTCTTATATCAAAAGATCACCTGAGTCCCTTGTAGCCGCTTTATTTCCCGGCTTTCTCCTGATCGCATAAACATGCATACATCAGACCGAAGCCCTCTTCTCAGAGCGTCTACAAAACCTCCCCTCTCTGTTGTACTCTTCATTCATGCCATTAGGTGTCAATGAAGAGTGCCACTGGAATGTGTATGCCTGAGGTTTTCCATGAGATCTGTGCAATCACTCCGCTATGGGAAGTAACTATGTCTATTTCTGGCATATAGAAACATTAAAAATAAATCGCTATATAGTGTAAAAATATAATTGGAATATAAAGACCAGGTATACTGTTTCTAATATTGTTTTTATCATGTTCATTGATAGTGACATTAACGATATAAAAGAAAGGTAGTTGTAGTTACCTCTGTGCTTGACAAAGGGGCGTGTCGGCCCTCGAAACGTCACGAGACATAGCGGCAACAGAGAGGGGAGGTGTTGTAGACGCTCTGAGAAGAGGACTTCGGTCTGATGTATGCATGTTTATGCGATCAGGAGAAAGTCGGGAAATAAAGCAGCTAGAAAGGACTCAGGTGATATTTTGATATAAGAAATGTTTCATCTGTACAAATAGTCACTTTATGACTTTTAATGAAGTTATTAATAAAAAGTAATTTTATACAAGTTCATGACTAGAACTGTGTATTTAGCTATACCGAAGCATCAAACTGTTGATGGCTTGGGACTGACACATCTAGAAGTTGGCTGGACCATTGTACAGAGCAAGCACTTTTACCTCTTTTGTCACCCCTATTTCCTTATAGATTGTAAACTCTTGTGATTAATGCATCACTTCTTTTATTTGAATTGCTATTTAGTTTTTAAATATGTAATGTATAATTTTGTTTTAAACAGATACCCTCTGAATGGAAAGTTCTACTGAATATGTTGGCACTATATTTAATAAATAAAGCTGAATTATTACTATGATTATTATTAATTTAATTAAGATATATAAAGACATTAAAAATGACATACGGAACCATCAACCTTGATTTTACTACTTTACTCTTGAATTAGTCATAAAAAGTAGACTATATACCTACCATGGTCCAGCAGCCAGGCCGGTATGCATTCGTACCACAGACTATGAGTCTTCCTAGTAGCTCACCCACAAATGTTACATAATTTTTGCAGTAAGGCTGCAAAGAAAAGAAAATCACTTCAGCGTATTGGGATGTGCAAAACAAATAAAACAGAAAGGTATTTGTCTTTAATGGAAGTATTTTCTGTACATCTTGCCTAATGTACTGCTCTGAGATATGAACATCAGTTTATAGATTTGCTGTACACCAGCTACATGGACACAAAGAAAAGTTCAATAAGAAAAGGACCTATTGACTCCTATGGAAGAGTGTTGTGGACATGCTCTGTGACCAAAAAGCCAAAACACAGGAAGGGAGAGGAGGTAAGCTGTCTCCATCACATACTGTTAGCAGCTTGATCCTGTGTTATCTGTCTCATTGTAATTCTGTCAGTGATGACAATAATATGACTGCTGAGAAGTGATCTCTACAGAAGAGGAAGTCATCACATATTGTGAGGCTCAATGGACAGTGCGCAATATTTCAGGAAATTGTAGTAGTATAGATTGTAACATGGAACATTTTGAAAAAATACCATCATAATTTTTTTTTCTTTTGGAAATAGAGTACACAAGGTATTGTCTCAAATGCCTATGAACCAATACCTCACAGGACCCGAATAAGCTACAGCAGGCCTATGCCTATGGATATGTTCACACAACGTAATTGTGGGCCATAATTCGGGGCATAGTTGCGCTGAAATATGCCCGAAGTATGGCCATACTTGCAATTAGGGTAAAATCATAGCACTCATTGAGTGCTATGATAACCCCGTGTATTCCTCAACGTGTACTGTGCGCCGGGAGAAAGAAGTGAAATGTCACTTCTTCCAGGCGCTTGCATGAAAGTGAATGGGGGACGGCACGGAGCGTTTTAGAAGTACATGCTGGCCAGGGTGTACTTCTAAAACACCTGGCGTATAGCGGCACGCACAGTACTCCCTTGGTATACACAGGAAAACTCCAGCTGAATTCACCCCAGGGCCGGGATGATGGGTAGGCGAAGGTAGGCAACCGCCTAGGGCTCCACTTCATAACAGACAGGAAGGGGGCACAAATAGGTATGGAGTAGGCTGAATTTTACATTGGGAGAGGAGGGGTGGGGGCGCTACATGCCTTATTTGCCTAGGGCACCATAACACCTTGTCCCAGCCCTGATTCACCCTATTGGGGAAACAGCCTGCTAAAAGGAAATTTTGTAAAAACAGGCAAACAATTTAATGCCATACATAAGTTAAAGTGTGGTCTACTTGAAGGGCAGAGTTAAACAACAGACAATCTTTGCCTGCCAGCTTCCAAAATGTAAATCCAGTAATGTTCTGTGATATAACTAGTTCATGGCTGATTCAGAGTTGTTAAGTGCTTTAAAGAATAAGGAAATAATAATGCAGTGCAAAGCATGTTGTGTGCTGTGTAGGAATCTGGCCTATAGATTCTTTGTGCCCTATATTGTCACCCTTTTGCAGCACTGTATACAGATCATAAATTACTAACATCAGTCCATGTTGTGTATTTATATGGTTCTATAATCTCTTTCTAACCAGAAATCTCATTTAAATTAGCGACTGATGCATAACCTAAGGTAAGTGTTGTAGCTTTATTTAGATTGCCTTTCTTTATTATACTTTAGTTTCCTGCCTTTAAGGACTGGAATCCTGAGGTTAACAAAGATAGTGCAGTTTTTATGCTTCGATACACAGTAGGCCATATTTGCCAATCCTACTACTGTACTTCTTCCAGGAGGTGCTACAAAAGGGGAGTCGTTTTAGCAAGCTCTGCCCTATAAATAGGTGTTTCTGGTGGATTAGGCATTCACAGAATCGGGAGAGAAAAATTTGGCAGATACGCAGTAGGTCCTTACTTTAAGATATGGTATGTATACTTCTGGTAAGACTAGTAACTTACCTTTGCTAGACAGGTCTTGGATTCAGCTTCAACCTAGGATTATAATGCAGATAAATAATCCTTTAGTTTAATACATCTGTGATACACAGATTTTATCTATCTAGAATTAACAGTAAAAAGAGATGTATACCGTGTAATTCCTGTAATTGTCCATTATGTCAAAATTAAAATGATACAAAATCTCCTCTCCGCCAATGTACAAAGAATTATTTTTTGATAGGTAGAAAACAGCATTAGTCTCCTCTCTAGGCAAAGGAAAAGACCATATACCTGTTGGGAAAATGAAATAAAAACTGATGAGATATCCAATAATGTGAATATGGATGATCAATCAATGCACCAAACTGCAATCATAGCCATGCACCTGGATATTATTTGTTCTTAGATCAAACCAAGGCATACATATTTCTTAATACAGGAACACTTGTACAATATATGTAGGGGCAATTACAGCAAATAAAGGCCCATTTACATGGAAGCACCAGTGATTATTGGTGGTTTGAAAGTCTTAGCCATGTGTATCTAATGAACCTTACTGCCAAGGCTTAATTGCGGCTTCACCTAGGTTCTCACGAGGGCAATAAAGTAGGTAGCAATGTCATGTGACAATGTAAAGGTCACGTGTTGTATAGTTTCACATTTATTGTCTTCTTCATAAACACTAATTATTGTAATTATTTAGTTCTTGTCCTGTGGTCAATAAAGATCAGCACATCCCTTCATGTCTCACCAATGTACTGCTATACTATGCTTTATTGAGTGCTGTGATAGATAATATCCACTAGAAGTAGTGCTAACAGGAGAAAATAGCTTCAAAATACAACAGTGATTCATACAGTAGGGTGGACATACTACTTAAGATGCAAAGGGACCTAAAGGCAAAAGGGTCCAACACCAGGTGTATGTTTCTACGGCAGGGATGCCAAATTCAGCTCAAACTCAGTGCCACATCAGAATTATGGAGAGCGTTGGAGGTTGGCTAAGGTTTCTGGGTAGGGCCATACCATCACCTGTGTGTTGCTAAACAAAACATTGTGGAGGTGTGCTCAGTACTCGGAATCCAAGATAGTGTCTGTTCCCTGTGCTGGCGCCGCCTCCTCTGCTGAATGTGTCTACTGGGGAAAGTGGAGAGCCTGTGCTTCTGTGTGCTTGTCCATCACTGCTCACTGTGTCTAAGCTCTTGGAGGTAACATAATATGATGTGGCAGGCCAGATAATTTAAGACCTTTAGTTTGACACATGTGGTCTGGGTTAAAGGGGTTTTTACACGATCTCATTTAATACCTCCTGTATCTAGCTCTTTAGCTCTGTGTGCTCATAAGGAGGCGCGTGTGATTTGTTTGAATTGCATATCATTGACCCGCAGGATACATCAAAATGCTTCCTCATGTAGTCAAAGAAAGTCTGTTTTATGTAAGCTTGTGAGTAGCTAGAGGTAAAGTTTTTGCCTCCAGGCACATAGGTCCTAGGTTCAAATCCGTGCAGGAACCAAACCTGTGGATTTTTTTTCTCTTTATCAATGCACATACCTCATTGTCGTTTCTTTTTTTATTTATTTGCACTGTTTGACCAATTACTAAGGAGTACAGAGGACGGCAGTAGCGTGACAGCACCTGGGGTTTGAGCACTCAGTAGCTGCCTGAGAGGAGAAATGATGTCTGAGCATGTCTGACCAGGACTGAGGAGCTATCAGCCCTGGTCATATCCCCTGGAGATGAGCTGTAAAAAATGGATCACTAAAGGAGCAGCTAAAACAAAAAACGGTGAAGATTTTTAAGAATGACGAATGGTGAAAATGTTTGTTATTTCATTTGCAAGCTTCATACGTCAATTTTACTTCGTGGCAAAACCCCTTTAAGACCCCATTGTGCTATATCCTCCATAACTCCATAAAAGAGACCTGCTGTCACTAGCTGACTTCACTTACAATGTTTTAATATCAATCCAGACTTATACACATATAAGAGCAATTAGTGTTGTGAAAAAAATGGGCTAGTCCACTATAAGCCAAATTATTGAAAGGGTTTTGGACAATCCCTACTTGTTAGAAGGGTCCCTTGACAAGAGACTAATCAATAAAATCAGTGTCCCTCAGTTGGGCTTACAAGCAATCTGCTGCAATATATAGGAAAACCGAGCAGTAAGTGTTCAATTTCTCTCCAGCACCATAACAGGGGAAAAATAAAGATTCCACAATCCCATGCAGATCTATGACTTGTCTAATACAGGACAGGTCCTCCAGAGCGATAAATGCTCTTTGTAAATGCTCTCCACTCTGGCCAAAAAAAGAGGATCCTGGACAAAGAACCCCACACTATTAAACAAAGAATTTTCTGATACAAAATATGAAAATGGTTTTCTAAACTTGACAACCCCTTTAAGTAGCAAAACACAAGATATGTCTAGCTCACCTTTATAAAAAGCGACAAGCACAGAGATGGTGCCAGATAGGCACTAAGGGCAACATATATGTACGGAGCTGTGGCAGAAGTCTGGCGTCTTTTCAGCCCGAAAACTGGCACAGCCCCGTTTGCTGTATTTTTAACCAGGTGTATTCCAATATCAGGAGCATTACAAGGCGTCATGGCACTTTGTAATGCACTTGAGATTGGGGGCATGCTGGAGGCATGTTGCTCTACAATTGTATGAAGCTACACATTTATAGCTTCAGTTCGGCAAATCAAGGCTAATTACTGCTGGAACAGGTAGAGCACTTTAAAAGTGGTTTACCTGAGCCAGAAGTGTCGCTTAGTAGCTAGAAAGCGCTAAATCTAAGGTGCATTCTACGCTACTAATGCGCACAAAAAATGGCGCCGAGGCACCTAAAATCACACATGTCGCCTTAATAGTCTAAAACAGGAAAAAAAATCCAGCTTCCCACAAAGCTTAAAACTTTATTTCATCTTCTCATAAAGTCCACAGAAAGAGACATGCAGACGTGTTATTAGAGGCTGAGGTGTTTCTAGTTTTAGACAACCCCTTATAGCCTCCTATAGCCTATAAAATAGAAGCCTGTAATTATGTGTCATATTTTAGTTGACGTATGAAAGTATAATGTATCTATGAGGTTGCTCGTTGACTCAATGTAAACTTGAATCCGGTACCTGAAGGGGTTTTACCATGCACTGTTCGCTCACAGCTAGTTTGCAAAGTCGGGGGCCCTTTATATCTCACTAGACTACTGAGACTTGTCCAGCTAACCCCATGCGGTGAAGCAGTTAAATGGATTTTACTGGTGTGGGTTTACTGGTAGATGTGATGCACCGACGCTTGGGAAATCAGACCCCAGAGACGTGCAGCTTCAGGGATCTCACAGGCTTTGCTCACAGCTATTTACTTATAGAAAGTTACACTTCACAGGTAGACTATACACTATTGCACAGAACAATTCTCACTGCAATTGCTTCCCTGGCAATTCCTCTCTCTCACTTGTTCTCGGCAGCCTTTCTCCCTAAATACTCCAACCTCAGGACTAGCAGTCATTTCTTGCAGCTCCTTGGTACACATTATGAGACAATCAAGGCAGGCCTACTGGTCTCTCTCTATATATACATATATCTTCCATCTACCTTGTTCCACTGTATTATTTCTGCCTTCTTTGTGTCAAGGAGCTGTTCTAACTACTCTAGCCTGCACTACTCCACCGCCGGCAAGTGGGTAGGAGATCCCTGTCAGGCTCCCTCTTATAACTGTGTAACCTGCAGCCTCTCTCCTCTATCTCTCACTGATTAGCTGCAGACCCAGCTATCCAGTCTCCAAAACAGATTAACCCCTTCCAAACCTACACAGACACAATACACACATACATATTTACATATCCCAAGCTTTGATGCAATGGTGCACGTGAATGAGTCAGGAGCTCCGAAATGGGTGTGCTGGGCTATATTCTGGAGCTCCCATAGCAGTAAATGGAGATGAAGGCCACCAGCACTGCCCTCTGCATTGACATGCACAGTCGGCTCGCAGTATACTATGAGCGACCAGTGCAGGGGATTTTACCTCATGGTTAAAGCCCTTTAAGTAAAATGTGCCATTTAAAACACTAATACGTTCCCTATGTGGAAAAAGAAAGCCTGGGTCTCCACAGGCACCAGGCTCTAGGTGTGACTGCTACCTCTGCACCCCGTTTAGCAATTTCCTGGCCCGGAAAGCTTTAAACTAGGAAATTCTGAATCATTAAGATAAAAAACAAACATAAAAGAGAACTGCCTTGTGGTTTCGAGCCAGGTGGTTATAGTTTGAAGCTCACATGGTGAGCTATGGAGGAAATCCTGTTGCAGAGTGATATACCTATAAAAAGGAAGTATTTATTTCAATAGTTTTGTAAGGCTATATCACTGCCCAGTAGTATGGTACATCACAGCATCGCTACGTTAGACCACTGTTTAAAGCTAAATTCATGGGGTGTATTTTCACATGTATTCTAATGCATATTATCTGCCAGTACACGCACGAAAAACACATATACTACATATCTCATGATTTTCAATGAAAGTAAGTGTATTTAATAATAATCTTTATTTATATGGCGCCAACATATTCCGCAGCACTTTATCTTATAGAGGGTATAAGCACAGACAAACCAGACATTACATTATAAAAAAGCTACTGACAAATGAGACACGAGGTGTGAGGGCCCTGCTCGCAAGAGCTTACAATCTATTAGGTATATGGGTGAAACAAAGGGTGACAAGTGCTTGGTTTACAATGGTCCAGCCATGTGACATAAATATGGGGTAGTATACATAAAAAAGTGGATGAACCTGCCATCCCAACCGTACATCTATATACAGATAAGTGCCTGTGGGTGCCAAAGTGCAGGAAGTGACGAATGTGTGACAGAATTTGGAGGGATAACAGTTAGGAATCTTGGTAGGCTTGTCTAAGAACATGAGTTTTCAGAGCGCACTTAAAACTGTGAGGGTTGTGAGTGTGCCTGATCACATGGGGTAACATGTTCCAGAGAACTGGTGCAATACGTGCAAAATCTTGGAGATGGGCATGGGAGGTTCGGATGAGTGAGGTGTGTAATCTTAGGTCAGTAGCAGAGAGGAGAGAGCGGGTACGGTGGTAGACAGAGATGAGGGAGGAGATGTAGGGGGGTGCAGCACTATGGAGAGCCTTATGGGTGAGAGTGATGAGTTTATGTTGTATTCTGTAATGAATAGGCAGCCAGTACAGAGACTGACACAGGGTAGAGGCATCAGTATAGCGGCTGGAAAGAAAGACAAGCCTGGCTGCTGCATTCAGGACAGATTGGAGAGGGGAGAGTTTGCAGAGAGGGAGACCGATAAGCAAGGAGTTACAGTAGTCAAGACGAGAAAGAATAAGAGCAGTGGAAGTATATTTTTGAAAAGCACATTGAAAATCCATGTTATATAAATAAAAAGTAGAAGACAGTGGGCACCACAAATTAAAAACATAAAAATATAAAAAAAAGTGTGTAATTAGACAATATGTAACATTAAAGGGGTGTCTCATCTCAAAGTTTCATAGGATGCACGAATGAAATAATGCTGCTTTGCTCTGTCACTTCCTGGTCAAGCTGTCTGTAATTAGCATAGGAGCTCCGTGTATTCAGACTTTGTTTCTTAGTCTACATTAGATAAATATCCTGCTAGCAGGTCCAGAGAAGTTTCCGAGCTAAAGCAAACAGTAGTAATTAGTGTCTTTTGTCTGAAAGATCAGATAACAAACAAGCTCTCACTGCCCGCACTGTCCTGCAAGGACCTGTGTGATATCCTCACTCTCTGCTATTAGATAGTACAAACAGCAGGGGAGAAAAAGCAAACAGGTCAGTAACTAAAGAAACCAGAGAGTCCTCAGGAGGTGATAAGATCACTTGTAGCTTTTCAACAAAAAAAATGAACAAAGCAATATATTTGGAAAATGCCTTCATTTAGGGTTACGTCAGAAAAGTGGAGTTTCCACGCCAGTTTTAGGCGCATTAAATCAGTGTAAAGTGCGCCAGAAAGTCCGATCCTCTCAAAAATCTGGCATCAGGTATAACTTCGTATAGTAAAAAACTTACTGTATCTAAAAAAAGCATTGCGCCTTATAAAACAGTGGGGCTTGCGACAAAATCCGGCACAATACGGGCATTATCATTGGTAGTATCATCGTAATGTGCCTCATTATGCGCCTCTGGGCACATTGCGTTTTGGAGGCGCACAGGCTTATCATTTTTAGGCGTATTACAATGTGTCGTACTCGCCGTATAATGCGGCCTAGTTTGAGTGTATTGACAGGTCATTTACATTCAAGTTATGGCGTGGTTTTGTGTGCTATTAGACCAAAAATCGGACGTTGGAGTGTTGGGAAATGTCGCCCTAGTGTTCTACATGTAAGGAAAGGCTAAATCTTTGGTAGCGTCGTAAAACCACTTTTTTAACAACTTATACCTCACTAGACTCCATTCTCTTCCCATGCAATCTATTGCAGGCAGCGAGGGTTATGCCAAACAGAAGATGTCCACACCTTGACAGTAGATAAGCAATGTCCAAGACCACAGGGTCACAGGGGTGTTAACTGACTGCGTCACTAAAATAATGTGGGGTACGAGTCTGTTGTGCTAGAACGGTGAGCGTACCCAGGACATATGGCTGTGACGGGGAGGAAAAGAATTGTGGGAAACGACCAGGGGTCTTGTCTTGCAGGAGCATACATTGAAGGGGATGAGCAGGACAACATTTTTTGATTCCATCATAAAGCACATACAGTTGCACAGTGTCTATTAACTCTCAGTCTGTCTCAGTGAGAGATCCAATCCTAAAGAGTACTAACCAGTTGGAGATCAGGCTGCTAATGTAGGTGATGACATCATATTATTGATCACCAATAAAACCTGGGAAATTTTTGCAAACTCTGTTTCATGTATAAAGTTCTCTGAAGAGGCTACTAAAATCAGCAAGACAACACATTGTTAAAAGTATAGGCAATGATTAATGGTAGACATTTTTTCAATAAATATCAAGGTTGGCCCGTGACTTTTATCAAGTTTTTAATTTTGGCCCACTGTGTATTTGAGCTTGACATGCCTGTCTTAGACTGATACTTAGAGCATGTCCCCACGGCACAGGATTTTCGTCAGTTTTTACAGATGATTTTTCAGATTTAAAAGCCGTCTGTAAACCGACCTTCAACCTTTTACATTGACTTTAATGGAAAATCTATGCAGCAGCCTACACATGCATGGATTTTTCTGCTGGACAAATTTTTTACACGCCGGTGGTCCGAAAAAACGTTAAATTGTTCATTCTTATGACCCGGTTTTCAGGCAGAACATGAACATGTGGGTGCGAAGGTGAAGGGCTTGAATCCACATAAACTGCGGAGAAAAGCCGCCCCCACCGTGTCAAAAAAAGACCAGATACCGGTCAAGATTTCCCAACCGGTATTTGGTCTCTGCCGTGTAAACGCACCTTTATATTGTGAGTAATTTTGTGATCTTCTTTATCTACTCTGTATATTTCCTATTGAAACTTACTATGAGACACTTTGTGGTTTTATTTTTCCTAAACATCTGTTCCAGCATTATCAAATCACCAAGTCTTTGATCAGTATATATGGTAGTATTGCAAGGATTTGTAATATATTGGGGTGTATTTGGGGTTTTACATTGTGGTATTTTTCCATATGCTGTATATACATTGACTTAACTCCAGACTTGTGATAGGGCTTGCATAGCTCCTCTCTACTTTTTAAATGTTTTTAAACCTTTTAATTTTTTTTATTTTCCTTTTGTTACCTATCATCAATATCATATTTAAAAGAAGAGAACAGTGCGCTCGTGGCAAATAGAAGATTAAAGCATAAAAGACACTTGGGATATATATCCACTATTAAAGGGTCACTTTTAATATACAAAAAGCTAAAGAACAACGCGTTTCGTGAGTAATACGTACCCGCTTCATCAGGCCCCCCCCCCCCCCCCCCCCCCCCCGGGTAACACCTGATGACCGCAGGTGTGTATTACTCAGCGTAACGACGTTGTTCCTTAACCTGTGTTCTTAACGTTTTGTATATTTTAAAGTGACTCTTTAAAAGTGGGGATATATATCCCATGTGTTTCTTTTATGCTTTATATTCTATTTGCACTAAGCGCTACTTTTTATTCGTTTATATTATATTGATGTACGTTTTGTTCCGTGGACTCGATGTCCGTGCAGAGTTTTCCCCGTGTAAAAGAAGACGCTCGTGTTCGCAGCTTAATGTGGAGTAATATTACCCTATTGAGGCTTGATTGGATATTATGGTGTTCTTGTACATTCTCGTGCAACCTTTACAGACTAATTAAACAAAAAATATAAATATCCTAAAACATTAAGAGAAAGGCTGATGCTGTTTTAGACTGCATGTTCTTTGCGGTGTTTCTATCATTAGTGCAGCTGAAATTTTGCTGTGATTCGTGTAGTCAACTTCCTGAGGGGGGTAATTGTTTTGATGTGTCTTTTATAAGTATATATAAATAGTATATATAATATATATATATATATATATATATATATATATATATATAATGCAGAAAAAGCGGCACAACCATAAATTATCCTAACCATAGAAAGGGTAAGTGTGCCTGTGGATATAAATAATAAGAAGTGCCTTGGCGCAACAGCTCCAACAATATAACAATTGAAGAGATTCTTCAAGCCATACAACTTAAGGTCACTAACTCAAAAAATCATGATATAGTTTATTGCCACATGGTCACAGAAACAGGTTCTGTGTCAAGTGGGTAATAAATACTATTCTTTTGTTTTTTTTTATCACATACCTAAAGTTAGTTGACTAAACGAGCACCGCAGGAAGATGCTTCAATGATTATATATATCATTCATATTATATATATTTATATATTATCACAATATATATATATAATATTTATAATTATTTATATATATATATAATGAGGGGTCAGCTCAAAGGCAAGCACATGCACAGGAATTTTTAGATCAAAGAGGTATTTATTGTAAAGTCCACAGGTTCCAAAACAAAACTCAGCTTAGCTTCAGCATAAAAAGAGTAACAGGAAAAAGTCCTTCCTTCAGGTATACAAACGCAATGATGTTAGGCTCACCAACAGCACACCTCAGGCCATATCACATGCATCAAACGGCTTGGCAGCACACAGTTCCAGGTATGCAGGTCACTGATGCACACATCCTGACTTCTTTACCAGCTGGCCTTCTTTATTTGGCCGGTATGACCTAGGGCTGGATGTATTGAGCGACGTTCACCCAGACTCTTGGGACGATCATAAAAAACCAGACCCAGACTACAATAGAAAAAACTGCTCAACAGCAATTTTGTGGCTGGCATTAACATTTGGTTTTTTATAATCATCCGAGGCAGCAACCCGCGGTGTGTATAATTACCTCTAATCCCGTTCTATGACGGTACCTCTGACCCTTCCACAATATATTATATATTTAAATATACATATATATATTTATTTTTATTTTATTTCAGTGTGCATCTTTCTATAAAGTGTGTTCCTTTTCTTCTTAATGGAACAGTATCAACCTTGTTTTTTCAGTGCCTGCTCTATCAACACGGCATGTTTCTGGCTTTCACCTTACATGGTAAGATTGTGGGTGGTTCTACAGCAGTGATTGACATTTCAGTTTTGCCATTTCTTGCTAAGAATGAGGGATATTGAAAATGAAAGGCTTTAAACAGGAGGGGGACATGTAGCTCTATAGAGCTAAAGTTTGTCAGTCAAAAACATAAAAAGGCTGATAAGACACAGCAGGAGCGAGTCACTATCTTAACTATTCCCACCATCCTGCTTGCGAGAGAAAACAAAACAAGCTGGCAAATCCATTGCTGAAAGAACACAACCTGGTGTTGTCAGTATTATGGTTTTTGCTTTTGCTGAAAGAGAGTTTGCAGCACAGCCAAACAGCAGTGTGGGAAAGGTTTAAAGCTGAGTATTTTGAGCGTAGTGAAACCGACGTCGCAAACAGAGTGTGGTTTCCTTAACAGTGTGTTTCTTTTAAGTTGTGGAGACTTGAGATTGAGAGACTTTAGATTTGGAGAGTTTAGAGGGGACAGTATTGTATTACTTATTATAATTGTATTTGTATATCTTTCTTGGTAACTCCCCATGAGTTCCATGTTTGACAATGCTGTCTGGTGCCAAACCGGTGCTTTGTATGCCATACTGACCAGAGTTCATGGGGGGCATACTGCTGTGCAAGATGTGTGCACACTTGCTCATTTAGAAAGCCCGTATTCGGATCTAAATGAGCAAATGGCAACTACTGAGATCCATTGACTTACTTGGAAGCGTGTTGTACTGCTCATGAAGCAATCACTCGAAGGTGTAGATGCTGGGGAGGGTGGTAGCATGGAGGTGCTCCAGGAACATGAGCAGCATAGCTGGGTAACAGTTAGAAACGAAGGGGGTTAGAGTGTAGAGTGTCAGGGAGGAAGTCCTGAACTGGTTCACCCCAACAAATTTGAAGATGGCAGAGAAGGGGATATCGGCTCAGAAATCAGCATTACTGCTGCAAGGACACTACCCCTGGGTCTGCTCCAGTAAGATGGGGAATTAGGAGTGCAGGTTCAGGTAGACAGGTGCTAGTAGTTTGAGACTCCATTATTAGCGGGAACAGACAGGGAAAACTGCCACAAAGGGGACCGGGATCTTCGAACAGTATGTTGTTTTTTCCTGAGGCCCCGAGTTCGACTTATCGCGGAGCGGGGTGACGGTTTGCTGGGTGGGGCTGGTGAGGAATCCAGCAGTCCATGGTGCACCTTGGCAACAATGACAAACGTTAGAGGTAGGTGGAGCGTCCTTAAAATGGATTTCCGGGGTTTTTGGCCAAAAGTAAGGGAAAGGACACATCAAAGGTATTATTTTTCAGAAATAGTATACCTGTCCCACGGGCAACACCAGAGAGGCAGCGGGAGATCAGAGAGGTGAATAAGGGCTCAAACATTGGTGTAGGGAAAGAGGGTTTTGGGTTTAGGAGAGAACATGGGCTGACTTCTGTCTTGGCTACAGGTCTATGGCTAGGGACGGGCTGCACATAAATGGGGAGGGTGCCAGCTGTATTGGGGGACAAAATGGGCCAGGATGTTGGAGGAATATTTAAACTAGGGACTGGGAGGGCACACATGACGAGGAAACTACAAAATAGCATGCAAAGTTAGTGAAGGATAGAGCAGCTGGGAATTAGGAATTAAAAACAGGGGGATGGAGTGGAGGCCTAGAAAGGGGGTTTATAGCAAAAGAAAAAAAGATCAGGGAGAAAGGAATAAAAACTGGAAAATCTACAAATTGAATGCTGACCAATGCAGGAGTTGACAAACAAAATAATGAACTCGAATTATTAATAACTGAAGATAAAATCATGGACATAGTGGAGATAAAACTGAGACATGGCTCGGACGAGAGCTAGAACTGGGCGGTTAACTTGAGGGTTAAAGTCTATTTAGAAAGGATCGTAAAGACGGAAGGGGGGAGGTGTCTGTCTCTATGTAAAGCCTGTCTGAAGGCCAACACTGCAGGGAAGATATTAGGTAAGGTAAAATTGAAAGGTGGAATTCATTATGGGTAAATATACAATGGGGGGTAATAATAAGTAATAAAATTCTAATAGGTGTTGCTTATAGGCCCCAATATAAAAATACCCCATGGAAAGATGTACTTCCTCAGGCACATTAGAATCAGGCGGCTAATACAGAATGAGGTTATTATTATGGGCGACTTTAACTATCCAGAACAATCAACTGGGAATACCATGAAACCATGTAGCTCTCACAAAGGAATAAACAGGTTTTTGTCAATTAACTAATGATAATTACCTTTGCCTAATGGTGCAAGAACCGATAGAGGAAAGGCCCTTTCTAGTTTTAATATTGACTAATAGACATGACAGAGTAACAAAGGTTCAAGGTTGAGGGGCACCTTGTGGAATTAGTGACCTTTACTATAATAAATTTCCGTTTATCCTTCAACTAGTGTTTATTTGTCAAGGAGCCACAAAAAACATGAATTTTAGGAAAGGCTAAAAATAATAAATTGGGATTATTTATTAAAAATACAACCCCTATGCTACCCTGTGAGAAAAGGTTTAACATCACCTTATGGTAATAAAAAAAATTAGCAAACAGGAAAAACCAATGTGGAATCAACAGAGATGTAAAGGAGGCATATAAAAAACAAAATGAAAGCGTATTTCACTACTAAAACAGGAGGGCAGTGAAGGACGCACTAAGAAGCTATAGGGAAAAAAATAAAGTGTGTTAAATAAAGATAAAGGAGCAATGCTGGAGACAGAAGAGTATAAACCATAGAAAGTAAAACTAACCCCAAAAATCATTTTTTAACCTATATAAATAGTAAAAAAGATTAAAACTTGAAAAATGTTGGACCTTTAGAAAAATATACTGAGGGAGAGACAGTAGAGGTCGATATGGGAGAAACAATAAGCAAACCTATTTAAAACAACTTTTTTCTCCACTGTATTTACCAGAGGAGGAGGAGCTTCTATGTTGAACGAGGGATGTGGTAAACTCCAATCTTAAATGTTTATTGTCTAAACCCCAGGAGAATGAAGTGCAGCTACGACTTAGGAAGATTAAATAGACAAATCCCCACGGTCCAGTTGGCTTACACCCTCGTGTCCTTAAGGGAGTTATAGTGATGTCATAGTTAGGCCCCTATTCTCTTAACCCTATTTCATGGACTGGTCTAATAACGGGGTATGTCCCAAAAGGAATCTGGCGCATTGCAAATGTGGTGCCTATCATTTCAAAAAGTGGGTCAAAAAGTCATCCATGGAAACTATAGGCCGGTATGCTTAACCCTCTGTTTGTAGGTAAAATGTTTTGAAAGGTTTTATCAGAGATGATTACTAATGGAGTATTGCTCAACTGCAAATAAATGTATTACGCTTTCCAGCATGGGTTATTGAAGGATCGGTCCTGTCAGACCTAATCTCATCAGCCTGTCTATGAGGATGTCTGTGCTAGACTGGGATCAGGGTGGAGGCACTGGAATGTTATGTATCTAGATTTTTCTAAAGCGCATTTGATTCGGTGCCACATAAAAGGTTGGTGAAATAAAATGAGAATGCTTGGACTGGAGGAGGGAAAATGTGTGCAGTGGGCTATGTAACTGGACTCATGATAGAAAACAAAGGGTAGTAAGTTAACCAGGTGACATAACAGCTGGATCGTGTTACTCAGTGGGGTTCCACAGGGCTCAGTATTTGGCGCACTATCATCTTTTAATCATTTTAATTTATGATCGTAATCAGGGATTACACAAGTAAGAGAATGATCGAATCTTTGCAGAGATATCAAAAAGCTCTGTAAAGTTAATCAACACATAGTGGTCATGGTTATACAAAGGGATTGGATAAGTTGGAGGCCTGGGCAAGGTAATGTGCAGATGAGGTTTAATAAAAGATTTAAATTGCAAGGTTAGGAAATTGGGGAGGAAAAATCCCATTACATGACTTCATGGTTAAATGGGAAAAACACTGAGTAAAAGTGACATGGAGAAGGGAATTGGAGAATCTATGGTCTAGTAAATTAACTGTAGCAGCCAGTGTAAGGCATACATGCTGCGTCAAAGGACATTATTGGTCATGGGGAGTAATTAAAAGGGACATAGAGGCCACATGATGAGAACAGTTATTTTCCCATAATATACAAGTCACTGGTTAGACAACTTCAGGGAATTATTGTGTACAGTTTTGGGCACAGTTGCACCAGGAAAGTCATTGTAGAGAGTTGAACAGGACTGGGTGGACTGAATACCCAGAAAGTTTAGAAAGATTTAGGGGTTATTTAGTTAGTGTATAGTCGGTTCGGGGGGACATAGTTGAGCTGTTAGTTATTCTTCATTTGGTCAGTATAGAGATCTCTCCAAAGAATTTATTTATACCACAAGGAGCTATTCTCCAACGTCCTTGAGAACGAATGTTTCGACTTAAACATAGAAACGGGATTCTTTTATGTAAGAGCAGTGAGACTGTGGAAACTCTCTGCCGGTGACTTACATGGTGAATTCAATAAAGATGTTCAAAAATGGTATTAGATATGTTTTCTGGAGCGTAATAATCTATACAAGTTATAGTCTGTCTAGGAATCCAGGAGGAGGGGTCATTGATCAAGGGATTTTTCTGTTTGCCATGAATTGGAGTCGGGAAGGAATTTTTCCCTTAAAATAGTGGACAATTGGCTTATACTAATTGGGGGTTTTTAGCCTTCCTCTGGATCAACACTCTTTGCATTGCGCGCTGAAACTAGAATGGGACGTCTTGGTTCTTTTTTCGGCCTTACACAAACTATGAAACTATGGTATAGGGAATGTTTTCATAACATTCTCTGGGCCCACTTATCCATGTGGAAGGCACTCTCAGCTGATACGGGTGTGAACTCATCCTTGAGCATCATGTACACCCATACATGCTGATTATCTTTCCAGCAAGGAATGGCATCCTCCAGCAAGATATAGCTATAAATCTCTTACATTGATTCAAAGAGCATGACAAAGGTTTCCATATATTCCCCTGGTCCCCAAATTCCCCATTCTTGAAGCCAATTAAACATTCGTGGGACCACCTCTGTCATCGTGCACACTCTATAAATCCTCCTCCACCCACCCTCCAGCAGCTGTGGGATGCAGTCAGCATGGCTCCAGATACCTGGACAAACTACTAGGGACGTAATTGTGGTCACCCCAGCCCATCTAGCTGCTATCCAGGCTGCACAATATTGGTTATATTAATGCATCATGCAAGGAGAATAGAGAGGCAAAGAGAGGGTAGAGGTAATGGGTTTCACCTACCAACTGAGATGTGAGTGAGAGCTCCTAACAAAGGAGACAAGAATTCAGAGTGAAATCGAGGAGCAAACACAAAGAGGGAAACAATTCTTTTACCAGGAACTAAATGTTCTAGGGTCTACGCAGCACTGGACAAAAAAAAACTCACTGAAAACCAAATCCTAAAACTGTTCATAAAACTTAGTTTTTTGTCCAATGCATGTCAAAAACAGCTCAAAAGTCAACCTTTTTTGCCGCGTTTTTGGTACTTTCCTTTCAGAGATGCACAGTAGTAATTTCTTGGATTTCTGTCCAAACACATGCCAAAAAAAGTTTGGCAGTTTACATAGACTTCAATAGTAAATAGTTTCAAAAAACGACCTGAAGCGGAATTGAGCAGAAAAAAGATGTTCTATGGAGACTACAGGACATTTTACTACTAAAGTCTATGGGATCTGTTTCAGTCGTTTTTTCAGCAGTTTCAGAAAATGAAAACTGCTGAAAAAACAACGGAAAATGTGTGCAGTGGAGACATAGCCTAAGGGGCCGTTCACACGGCTTATTCTGGGACTGATTGGCGCCGTTACTCCACGCCGGATTTGCCTGCAGTACGGCTCCAATCCATCCAGTAGTACAGCTACAGTAAATCCAAAAGTTCTACATAAAGAACTATGGATTCCGTCTCTCTCCCCGCGGAGGATCAGCCCGCGGGCGGCGAGTGGGGGGAAAGTGACATGCACATTTGTCCCGGCGAAATCGCGCCGGGATACATTGAAAGTTTATGGGGCCGGCGAGCAGCGCCCCCGCCCCTTATTCAAGCCGGAATTGCCGGCGAAATCCATCCCGCAATTATGGCTTGAATAAGCCGTTTGAACCAGCCCTAAGGGTGCGGTTGTGCAACGTCAAGAGTGAGTGACACTGGTACAGTGCAGAGACTGAGGGATATTGTGCCCTGTGTAAATAAGTCGTCAGGTGCTGGTGGAATGGAGGACTAGAGTCCACATTGGAAACACAGACCCAAACATCAAAGATGTCAGCCACAAATGTACGGATGTGGAAAATTCTTTTGGCAGGGATATCTTACTATTCTATGTTATCTATTGTCAGAGTTTTCTGTGGCACAGTATTATAGTGTGTTAATTGTCAAGTTAAACTTTGACTGCATTAATTTCACAAGTTTTATGCCTCCTTTTGACACTGTGATCTTATATACAAGTATAGTGTTAATGAGTTTGTAATGAGCAACGTGACGTGTGTCTTGTGTTTCACCTTTAAGTTGTTGGTCATATAGGTTTGACCGCTCAAAACTGTCAAAGAATCCATAAAGGGATCGCTACACTAGTACAATCAAGGGGGTTTAATCGTAAATCCACCATCTGTACAATATGGGTTGTATCCTGTTCTACGGTATAGGTCTGATGTACTTATGCAGCGTGTTTGTGGTGGTTTTTTTTTTGTTTTGGTTAGGGTGCTTGAGGGGCGGTGGTTTGGTGCCAATTTGTGTGGGGATTATAAACTTGTAGAAATACTTTTATAGAATCTTAATTAACTATATAAGCCTTTGCTCACATCTCATTTGTGCACAATTTTTAGCTTATACTATACATTTCAATAATGCAATTTAATGTATGTCTAAGATGTACACAAAAGTACAGTAGGTACTACATGCGTTTTTATGGCATCCTGCTGTAGTGAAAGGTGAAGCTAATGCTTTATAATAAAGTGGAAAAGGTATACTCAGGGCCGTTCCTAGGGGCGGGCGAGGTGGGCAAATCGCACCCGGACGGGAGCAGATGGCTAACGCTCTCTGAGAGAGGGCGATACAGCCGCTTGCCTCACCAGCACGGGGGATAGCCCTGTTTCTGCGGCGGCGTTTTATAAACTGCAGTGCGCAGAGTCAAGCAGCCTGCGGGACAGGGGGGGAGGAGGAACAGATCATACGTTCATGCCTTTTCCCATGTATGTATCTGCATTGCAATGGGGCGCACGGCTTTTCACCGCGCCCCCTGCGACGCGGGTATCTCGGTCGGCACACTCTGCCGCCTTGTAGATCTATGGGAGCTGCATGACAGCATAAGCGGCGTGTGGAACATCATGCCAGCTTACATACGTCAGCAGCTTCCGGGCGGGGACGCGCGGACCGGGGAGTACCTTCTTTTAAATTCTTATAATTAGCCTACAGGGGCATCTACTGGCTACAAGGTGGGCATCTACTGGCTACGGCGGGGGGACACAATTTCTTCACCAATTTAGCCTAGGAACTGCCCTGGGTATACTAATCTATATTAGCCAAATGTTTGACATATGGCTTATATCTGACCAATACAGATTAATGGCTACAGGCCCTGTTTGTTCAGTTTAGACAACTGTAAGAAGCTTTCTGTTAATTAAGGCAGTTTATTTGAAGCACAGTTAAAACCAAAACTGCTCTGTGTGAAAGCACCCTAATTGCTGTGCCTTTCTGCACTAAAACACTTCTGAAAAATGCTTAAAAAATGCAGGTGTGTTTTTAATGCTTTCGGTGCAGTTTTTGTTGACGTTAGAACAGGGGCACAGCAATTAAATTCTGCACAAAAAGCTCCAATAATGACATTAAAAAAGTTTTTACAGTTTGTACTCAGAGTTAGGGTGCTTTCATACAGCGCAGTTTTGGTGCAGTTTTAACAGCGCTCCAATTAAACTGCCTTTATTCCCAGCAAGCTTTTTTCACTTATCAAAACTGTTTAGAAAGTGATTAATCAATAAGTGTGATTATAATAACAAGACTTCCAATCACAGTAATTGATTACTTACTGAAAACACTTTTCCGAACAATTTATACAATTGAAAAAAGCTTGCTGGTAATAAAGGCAGTTTAATTGGAGCGCAGTTAAAACTGCACCAAAACTGCGCGGTGTGAAAGCACACTAACTCTGAGTACAAACTGGCTTTGAATTAAGATTTATCTGGTTTCATAAATGCATTGAAGTCACTGCCAACAATGGTTATATTTGACCATATCATCAAAAATTCCTTAACAGCATGCATGGGGCCAGAAAGATGAAGATAATGATGATGATAAAGGTGATGATGATGGAAAAGTGCAAAATTATATATAAAGCTCTTGTCATATTTGCTGCAGTGAAAATCTTATATTATTATAATTTAATGAGTATGTGATTTTTACCTGAGTAGGATTCTTACTTTTTTGCTGGTTAATAAAACACAGGGCTGTCGAGTGCCGCAGCCCTCCATTACAACCACATACCCCAATAGAAAGGCAATGTCCAATGAACTATGCAGCCCCCATTTTTTGCATGTTTTCCTTGTGGGTGACAGTTTTTTAGTAAACTTCATGAAATACACACAAATTTTCATCAGTCCAAAAGTGTTTTTTTATAGCATCAGATTCAAATTGAGCAATTTTTGCCAATGAAAACTGCTTTTTCTGAAAGTGACATTGGAAACCCAAAATTAAGGGCATAAAATGTTTTCTGGAGATATATTAGAGGCAGCACAGTGATATCATACTTTAAGGGAAAAAAGGAAATGCAAATATAATATGTAAATATGTTTTATGTCGCTATTAGTTGTGAATTTCCTTAAACCGTTTTAGAAGATCCTGCAACACCCGCATCATTTTTGCAGAATTGAAACCTTTCCAGATAGTTAAAAATGGCCTAAAAAAAGTCCCGCCCCCCACCCCCCCTCCTTCCTCCCTCCCCCCCCCCAGGTAACTTGAGAAATGAAACTTTTAAGATTGAAAAAGATTCTAACCCACACAGCCATGTATTAAACTGCTTTGATATACACCAATTGTTACATCTTTTTGTGGATTATACTATACAGTATATATTATCTAATGACTCACTGAAAATCAATGAAAAAGACAGGATACATTAGAGGGCATAACTCACTTATAAGCATAGATTTAATTTTTATCTAAAAATATATACAGTATGGTCACAAATGAACAATAATCTACCCCACAGCCATTTAAATAGGATAATATGACTCTATACATATGCTGTGTTGATCCCACATGAGATTACAACCATCTGGTCGCGATGCCGTTCATAGCAAGCACGCTGCTCAATATGTTCGAAATCCTTTTAAAGATGAGACTATATCAGTATTTTATAAGTAGATCAATAATATAAAAAAGCAATACTGTCAATGCTCAGTATTACATTTTGTGGACAATAAGGGATAAAGATCAATAAAAGTTATTAAAAAATGTGAAGCAGCCTCTGTCATTTCTTTAATTTTATTTTATACAGCTGGTTGTGCTAGAAAATTGTATCTAGTCTTGCAATGTATTTCCAGTGACTGTAGGAGCCCCAGGATCATCAATAAAACCTGCAGGCAGTGTGATGTAAAGAAGCCACTCACCTTTCTAGGGTGGGCTTAATTCTAGGAGCCATCCCTTATTTTTAGCAAGGACTGGCAGCAAAGGCAACAGAGTTGAGGACTATAGGTATGTTCACTGCATTCCATGGTGATGTTTAATTTGAGGATGAAAGACATTCACCAACTCAGTTGATCTATAATGTGACTGTTCAGAGGCTCCAGCCCCCTCTAGTGTCACATATGAGGAATTTTTAACCCTTGGATGCTATGTCAGAAACAATTCTGGAGCATCTTTCATTAGAACTCTGTGTTAGAAGTCGGGGTATTATTAGTTGGGGATAGTGGCATTCAGGAACTGTTCAATCAGTGTTCACAGAGTCAGTGTGTGTTAGGGAATTACAACTCCACTATTGCTTAAAGGGGTTGTCTCACTACACTAATTCATCTTACCTCATCTTACCTCCTGTTTTCTCAGTTTCATTTTGAATTCAGGGGCGTGTTTACTGACTTCCACTAGGCTGCAGGAGAAGCCATGTCTGTATCTATAGCGACCAGCGCTGGCAGCCTATCAGGAGAGATCAAACAGGTATGTAGCTATAGCGACCTGAGGAGCTGATGCAGCCTATACAAGAGGGGATATTTACGAATAAGTAGGACACTGTTAATGGAAATATATTGCAAAGTGACTTGTTTTTACAAGATCTTTAACATAAAAAGCAATCCTCATAGTGAGACAACCCCTTTAAATCTGTCAGTTCATTGGGCTTGTGAAAAAATGTGGCTTCAGGATGTCCCAAACCCATACTATTATCACTCTGACTCTAACCCTTTAGACCTAATGCTAATTATAACCCTAAATTGGGGTTAGGATTAGGGTTTTTACTATGTTTAAACAGAACCTGTGACATAGGTTATGCCCCCCCTTGCTAAGGACAGCACAAGCTAGTGACAGACATGCTGTTTCCAGCGCCGTATCCCTTATTCTGTAAGATGCAGCAGTTTCATAGTATTTAATGTTCAAATCTTGCAGTTTGCAGCCAGTAAAGAGTCTAGCTTATTCATGAGCAGGTTTTAGCTCCTCCCAAATGAGGCTAGCTCCACCCACCTGACAATTGTTCACATGTTTCTACCTATTCAAAGTAATAGGTTAATCAGTTAAGGGGTGGGCGGGGCTAGCCTCAGGTGGGCGGGTCATGGATTAAAAGGACTCTTCTCTGGCAGAACAGGCTGAAAACTACCAGAATTGAGCATTAAATGCTCTGAAACTGCTGCATCTTACAGAATAAAGGACATAGCACTGGAAACAGCAGGTCTGACACTCGCTTGTGCTGTCCCCAGCAAGGGGGGCATAACCTATGTGACAGGTTCTTTTTAAGTAGGTCAGTTTAGCCAGTCCCTGGCACTTCCCCTATCATGGCATTGTTACTCCGATGACACTTCAGTCTGACATCACTTCCACTACAATGCTGCACTGGGGATAACTACATGACGTTGCACTGGAAGTAACCTCAGACTTAAGTAATGTTAAAACGACAGTGCCACAGGACCAGCAGCGCATGTTATTGTATAAGTTAACCCATTCAAACCCAGTAAAAAACCATAACTACAATTTCGGTGTCAAGTTGCAAGAAAACATGCTCCAGAATAGTTATTTCACATGAATAGTTTACTGAATCAGATGTATACGCCTTGTCTTTTTTATACCCCATTGCTAAAGTTGAGCAATTTCATGTTTTTCATCCTCACCTTCTTCATGTAGACTTCTGCAGAACCAATGTGGGTACATATAATGCATTTAAAGCTTTTATCAATTGGGGAAAAAAAAGCAATTTCACATTTTGGGGGGATTGTTTGCTTATACTATCACTATGTATTATAATGATGTTATTTTTATTGTGGGGATCAGTATGATTATGGTAATACCAAATTTATATGTGTTTTGGCATATTCCAAGCCCTATAACTTTAAAAAAAAAATAATAATAATTTATTGATGGAGCTGTGTGAGAATTTCTCTTCTGTATCATTTTCATGACACCATCTTGGAGAAAATAAGGCTTTGTAATTGAGTTTTAATGTGTTCTTTGGAGGTAGTACGGTATTTATTTATTTCCTATGACATCCAGTGCACAGATGAATAACAAGATAGTTTTATAGTTTGGGTTGTGAGGTTTTTTTTCTTCTGTAAATATTTTTAACATGGTTTTTTTTTAATACTTTTTCAATCTTACTGTTACATTTTAGCAATGGACTTTATTTGCAAATCAAGTTTAGACGGTAACAGCACAACAAACAATTGTAAGCAACAGTCCCATTAAACACCTATGGGGGAATATGGATCCTTGGAGTCACGAGTGGTGCAGCACCAGTCTAGATGCAGCCAGATAAGTTGGGGACAACACAGGCAGGGCAGACTGTGGGTACAAGTGCAGTCGGAGATAAACACATAAATAGGGTCTCACAAGAATAAGATTACAGGCACACAGGAGAGTTACAGCAACATGAACAGACCCCACACACACCTATAAACTGGCCCAGACTGCTGAGTGAAACTGCCTTATAAAGCAGTCAGCTAGAGATGATCAGCAGCACCTGGGCAAGTCTTGAGCAGGGATTAACTGCTTCTGTGTTGGACAACAGAACAGAGGCAAAACTCATCCACCAGGATCAAATGAAGGGAATGATGGCGCAACAGAGGTAGGTGTCATCTATAATATAGAACTTACACCTGCTCACAATGGTGTGGGCTTAGATCCTGAGCCTGCACCATCACAGTGTCTACATTTACAGCATATTGCACTCTGTCTTTTGCTCCACCTGGGATTCATGGCACCAGATTGTTATACATGTCAAGATTGCCACTGCCTGTCCATACCTGTGCAGACTGTTCAATTCACATACAAAAGGAGAAGAAATGCCACAATCCTGTGTAAATGCATTCTTTAATAGCATGTTCTGATGTGCACCACACAGGTCTGGGACAAGGTATTTTGGTGCCCTAGACAAATAAGGCACATAGAACACCAATGGAAAAGTCAGCCCACTTCATACCTCCTTGCACCCCCTTCCTGCCTGGGATAAAGTGGTGCCCAAGACAGTCGCCTACCTTCACCTACGCATTGTCCTGGCCCTGGCACTACATAGTATTCCACAGCTGATACACTTTCTAGCCATAGGTGTAACTATAGCCATAGCAGACAGAGCAGCTGCTATGGGGCCCAGAAGTTGGAGGCCCCAATAAGGTCTAGGAATGATGTACCTTTTTGTAGGAAACAAGAAGTGAATATCTTTCTGCTATCTCTCACTACCATATGGATTCTCTTATATATAAAAATACTATTTATACCATTAAATATTGCTAATTATGCTTCTGTTTAAATTTTCAGTCATTAGATGGATTAGATCCATCTTATTGTGCTATGGGGCCCTATAAATTCTAGAAATGTCCCTCTATAGTTAAAATACCAAACACAAGGTCCTCTTGGTGCTTGTAACAAACGCATATTCTACACTACAGAAAAATATGTAAGCCCCCCCATGTGCTGCTACTTGGACCTCATTGTCATGTGTAGTTTTTTGTAGTGTTAACACATTAATGGATTTCTGACTGTTAAATTGGCTATATGGGTGGTCCACTTGAAGGGAGGTTATTAAGTACTGTTTGCTTACACTGACTTAAACAGCTGACTATTAAGCAAGGTTTGTATATGTGACATTTTCTTATGTTTAGTTTATGGAATCACATTTTCAGTAACAGTTGTCCTATGTATGTGGTGACATACATCTGTGAGGCTAATCCAGCTCATCCTTTGTGCCCTCACACAATAAAACTGTCTATCTGTATAATTTTCTAGAGAACACAAAGGAAGCATTTGTAGTTCGGCAAAGGTGAGCATTTTTACTGTGCACAAAAACATAACACAACACCACAAAAAGAGTCACTAAGTGAGCTGGGGCAGAAAAGGGGTATTCTTACTATCAAAGCAACTCTATTAGTGTTTAAAAGACACAATAGTGTCCATTATTGCTATTAGGAGCCACACTATGATCATTGTGAAGGGTGTAAAAAGGTGTGTAGTGGGTCATTAAGTGCTGCATGGAACATTTAGAGAGGCATTATGACTGCATGGGTCTAAAGGGGGCACTATTACTGTTTGGAGCAGGACTGGAACAACAGTTAGGCTAAAGTAGGTGACCGCCTACAGCGCCACTTCATCCCAGCCATAAAAGGGGGCGCAAGGAGGTAGAGAGTGGGCTGAATTTTCCATAAGGGGGTGCTGTATGCCTTATTTGCCTGTTGCACCAGAATACCTTTTCCCAGTCCTAGTTTGGGGGCACTTAGAAGATCACAAGTACTGTGTTTGGGCACAACTAAGTTATTGTGTACAATCTGTTGAGCACTATTATTTTTGACAACACTATCTGCCAATACAGTTTCCATGGTTGTTGCGCAGCACTAGAGGAAATGTGAACAACTGCAATGAGAGAACACATCACCTATGAGTTATTGTATTACAGTATTCACTTATATGGTCATTGTGTAGGGATAATATTGGTCTCTGTTTAGTGGTTTTTTTTTATTATTATTATTATTATTATTATTATTTATTTTAAAGCGCCATTGATTCCAGGGCACTGTACATTCGAGGGGGTTACATACATTACATAAGTCAGAGTACAGTGATAAGGGATAATGGCAATTGGCACGACAGAGGGAGAGAGGATCCTACCCGCGAGGGCTTACAATCTACAAGGAGGGGGAAAGAGACAGGAGGTGAGGGGCAGACATGTCTGTGGAGGAAGTAGTGACAAGTTTAGTGAAGGTTATAGGCAAGCCTGAAGAAATGGGTTTTCAGGTTGCTTTTGAAGCTGGTGAAAGTGGAGGAGAGTCTGATGTGTTGGGGCAGTGAGTTCCAGAGTGTGGGTGAAGCACGAGAGAAGTCTTGGAGACGGTTGTGTGAGGAGCTGATAAGGGGAGAGCAGAGGAGAAGGTCCTGTGAGGAGCGGAGAGTGCGTGAGGGGAGATATTTGGAAATTAGGCAGAGATGTATGGAGGGAGAGGTCATGGAGAGCCTTGTAGGTCATGGTTAGTAGCTTGAAATGAATTCGCTGGGCAATGGGAAGCCAGTGAAGGGATAAGCAGAGGGGAGAGGCAGAGGAGTAGCGAGGAGAGAGGTGGATAAGACGGGCAGCGGAGTTAAGGATGGATTGGAGGGGAGCGAGGGTGCTAGCTGGGAGGCCACAGAGAAGGATGTTGCAGTAGTCAAGGCGGGAGATGACAAGGGCATGGACCAGCATTTTTGTAGTGTCATAGTTGAGGTATGAGCGGATGCGAGAGATGTTTTTCAGGTGGAGGCGGCAGGCAGAGGTGAGGGCTTGGATGTGTGGTTTGAAAGATAGAGCGGAGTCTAGGATTACCCCAAGGCAGCGAACTTGCGGAACAGGTGAGAGTGTAGAGCCGTTGACTGTAATAGAGAGATCAGGGGCAGGGGTAGAGTTGGATAGTGGAAAGATGATGAGTTCTGTTTTCTCCACATTTAGTTTTAGGAGACGTGATGAGAAGAAGGAAGAAATGGAGGACAGACAGTCAGGGATCCGGGAGAGTAGAGAAGTGACATCTGGGCCGGAGATGTAGAGTTGGGTATCGTCAGCATACAGGTGGTAATGAAAGCCATGTGAGGCTATGAGCTGACTGAGGCCAAGGGTGTAGATGGAGAAGAGTAGTGTCCTCAGGACTGACCCTTGGGGACACCGACAGAGAGAGGCCGGGGGGAGGAGGTGGAGTGAGAATGAGAGACGCTGAAAGTTCGATCAGTGAGGTACAAGGGAGGAGATCCAGGAAAGAGCCAAGTCTGTGATGCCGAGGGAGGAGAGGATTTTTAGCAGGAGGGAATGGTGACAGTGTCAAAGGCAGAGGACAGGTCTAAGAGGAGGAGCACAGAGTAGTGGCATGAGGCTTTAGCAGTTACTAGGTCATTAGTGACTTTGGTTAGGGCGGTTTCGGTAGAGTGGTGGGGTCGAAAACCAGATTGTAGTGGGTCAAGGAGAGAGTTAGAGGAGAGGTGGGAGGACAGTTGAAGATAGACATGCTGCTCAAGGAGTTTGGAAGCAAAAGGGAGCAGTGAGATGGGGCGATAGTTGGACAGAGAAGAGGGGTCAAGGGTTGTTTTTTTTAGGATAGGAGTGATAGTTGCATTATGGTGGTATTATTGAGTAATAATATTGGTCATGGTGTGGAGGTATTATTTGGAACTTATATAGTGGTATCCAGGCCCGGACTGACCATAGGGCAAACCGGGCACTTGCCCGGCGCACGCACAGGGGCCGCAATGGTCGCAGTCACCTGACCCAGCCGTGCAGCCCATCACGGCCGCCGCCTGCACCGCCGAGTGCAGGCAGCCGCCGACGCTGAACATCAGGGCTCTATTGATACCCTCTGTTACGCGACCAAGAGGCACGCGCCCGATGTGATGACGTCATAGCGCACCTGCGCCGCGGCCCCCACTCGGGTGAGAGCGGCCGCTCCTGACGGACTTGGTGAAGAGGAGGAAAGACATCAGGTGAGTAAGATCTTTATTTTTTTTAAACTACTTACTGCCCCTGTCTGGCTATCTACCCCCTGGCCCTGCCTGGCTATCTACCCCCTGGCCCTGCCTGGCTATATACACCCTGGCCATGCCTGGCTATATACACCCTGGCACTGCCTGGCTATATACCCCTGGCCCTGCCTGGCTATTTACACCCTGGCCCTGCCTGGCTATATACACCCGGGCCCTGCCTGGCTATATACCCCCTGGCCCTGCCTGGCTATATACAATTGCCCTGACCTGGCTGATATACAATTGGCCCTGCCTGGCTATAATACCCCGCCTGGTATAGACTGCCCTGCCTACCAATATGATGCCCTGCCTGGCTATATACTGCCCCTGCCCTGCCCTATACATGGCCCTGCCTGCTAATTACTGCCCCTGGCCCACCTGCTGATATGGGGCGCCCTAGTCCTGCTGATATGGGACAGCCCCTGCCTGGCTATAACTGCCCCTGCCTACCTATATGATGCCCTCCCTTTGGCTATATACTGCCCCTGCCTGCCTACTCACTGGCCCTGACTGCTAATTACTCCCCCGGCCCTACCGGGCTGATTACGGGGGGGCAGCCCTAGTTTACCTGCTGATTCTGGGGACAGCCCCAGCTAACCTGGCTAGTTACTGGGGACAGCCCTTGCTACCTGGCTAGTTACAGGGGTAGGCCCTGTCTACCTACCAAATTAATGGAAGAAGGCCCTGTTTACCTACCTAATGGGGTCTACCTATTTACATGCCACTTATCTGACATTTTTTAATTTCTAATTTTTATGGTCTAACATACGCAGTTTCGGGAATTGATAGGAAAGTGCTGGAAAAGAGAGGAGCCTAAGATGTTTTTGTGGTAAATTCTACAGGGACGAGTAGTGACCACTAGAAGAGAACACTGCATTCCGTACTGGACAGAGAAATAAATGGAAAGGAACGACTCATCAGGGAGACATCATGGAGGTTTGGGCCAGAAGAAGAAAAGGAGAAGAAGACAACTCCCATCAGAGATGACGTCTCCTGTGAGTCCCTGCTGTCAGGGGTCATTTTACTTCTGTGTTGAATCAGTGCTGTATTCATGTGATGGTGACCTGACTACTGGTGATGTGATTGGTGGGGTTGTAGGTTATGTTGGTGCTTATGTAGTGTCAGTGTGGGCTTGTCCCTGATTGTAAAGCAAGCGCACACCTGACTCTGTGATGAGGGGTTTCTCTGCACCACTGTTTCTTTCTTGCTTGTGTTTAGGGGGCTCTCACACAGAGCGGTTTTGGTGCATTTTTTGATGCGTTTTTTGTGCAGAAATGTACAGCATTAACTGCTCTGCCTTTCTGCACAAAAACGCACCAAAAACACATAAATGCACCAAACACGCTCTGTGTGAAAGGACCTTTATAGTGTAGTTTATTTTAGAAAGTGGCGAGGTGCAAGAACAAGGGAATTTTTTAAGCGGATATTGTATGTGGGCTGCTGGGGGCTTTGTGCCAGGGCTGATTTTTATTCCCAGTCCGGCCCTGGTGGTATCATTGGTAATATTGATCTTTTTATGAATCATTTTGTTCTGTAATAGTGTGGAGGTACTTAATCAGTGTATTGGAGTAATATTTGATCCTGATTTACATATTTTGTTTGTTGGCACTAGGAGACCCACCTGAATGACCCTGATTTGTTAAAGAAAATGATAAAAGATCTGCTGTTAGTACATAAGCAAGAGATTTGTGAGAATTGTCGAGAATCACAGTACAAAATAATTGATAATGCCATATATGGTTTCAATTTACCCTCTTACTCGAGACATCCCAATAGGGTGGCAAAATGTCCGAAACGTTGCACAGCAGGGATGATTGCCTGGCATGGGCTCTGGTCTTGTCGTTTCACCCAGGACTTTTAGAATGAGTTTATTGGTTATGTTAAAACCAATTGGCAGTTCGACTTAGAAAAAACATTACGACCTGCTTATCTTTCAGTGCCACTCAAGGGAGAACACATGAAACCCCACCAAATTCATCCCAGTCAGGGTATCCCAAGTATCATCCATATTGCAATCCTGGTCACAAAGTAATGTTTACTCAATCCTGGATTAAACCCTTCTCCTCTCCACATCTCACAAGTCACAGATCAGATGAAGATTTATCTTTCTGCAGACAAAATCATGACAAAGAGACAAAAACTCATGCACCAAAGGCTTCTTTAAAAGATGGAGGTCTTTTATTACTGCTCACTTCTCTGGTGATGAAATAAGGGAATTGCTTAAATCTTTCTGCTATACAGAACAGTGTTGCCGAGAAGATATGTGCATCTTGGAGGCCCTTAGACTCTGAACCCAGTGGGCAGGATAGTGTTCAGACAGATCTGGGCTGAACATACAAAATACATTTAGAACAACCAGAAAGGGACATTGGGGAGGGTACAGAGATCTTTGTTGGAGACACACGTATCTTTACCTTTTAGTTTTCATTTACATTCCTGTTACTGTATGTTTAGCACTATTTTCTTGTTGCTCGTAGACTTGACGGACAGGTATTCAAGAGAGACTTTTTAGTGCTCAATACCATGGACTAAGTATAACTTGGCCATCTATCTCAGGTTAATATCTTTTGTATACACAGACCACTGTTGTACTACTATCTATTTTATCTCACAAGCACTTAACTCTGCTGCTGCCTATTGTCCAAGAAATCTTTAGAAGGCTTTAAAACCCTCTGGATGTGTACTTTTGCAATATGTCAACACTTGAGATATGTCAACACCTTTGAAGTATGTAACAACTTTGAAATATGTGAAAACCTTCGTACCGCTTTCTTGAATTTCTGGTACTTGTATTATCATTTGCAGAATATCCAAATAAAATATTTTTTTAAAACATATTGTTTGACTATGTATGTATAAAAATCCTGTGTGCACACAAGAGGACATATACTCTTGGGGTTCTGCCTCTGATCTTTTAGGACCCTAGAAGTGTTTTCAGCACACCGCTTACTGAATGGACTGAATGTGACTGTGTGGCTAGTACAATATTTCAGTTTGTAAGCACCATTTGTAATTTTGGCCAGGGCCACATGTCTAAAACCATCCCTGCCTATGCACTTTACAAAAATGTTAATATTGCATTGCATTAATTTCTCACAATAGGCCATACATTAGATATATTAGACAGCCAAAATACCCAATTTAGACCATTTTCTGTGAAGTTTTGTCACCTTTTTATAACATAAATAAGCATGACATGTCTAAAGCCAAATATCTGTGGAAACGTTGTGCTGTTTTGGCTTTGATAGGTTGTTAAGAGGTGTAGTCATTGGCTGTAGTTAGAAAGTTGTTTTTGACAAATGACAGATCTGCACCCCTTCAATGTAAGCTTAGTCTAAGACTAAGGTCAGAGTACAAGGCAGAGACTGATTGGACTTTTATTTTAACTTATAGTACTGTCTTTTACAATCACATCACTAACAGACCAACAATATAAAAAATCATTCAGAAAATAGCTATATGAAATCACTGTTACATTTTTCAGTTAAAGGGGCTGTCCAATAAATATTTGTATGTATTTAATCAGGAAGGTCCAAAATTGAAGATAAAAACTAAAACTTACCAAGCAGTGAAGCTCTGCCCCATCTCCGTAGCAGAGCACTGAAGAAGACATGCTGCCTGCAGCTCTCTAGGATTTGTAAGTGTTTTTTTGCCAGGAGGTGAGGGAGTTAAGGGAGTTGGGATATGGGGTTTAGAGTGGGGCACTAGAAGGGATGGGAGGGGGGAATTAGAGTGGGGGGTTTGATCCGAGGATGGAAGTTAAGAGTGGGGGGCTAGAAGGGTTGAGAGATGAGGGTTTAGGGTGGGAGTTACAATTAATAGAGGATGGGGAGAGGGGTTAGAGTGGGAAAGGAAGTGTTTAGAGTGGGGGACTAGTGGGAGAGTGGGTGGGAAAGGGGGCTTTGAATGGGGGGGCTAAATTGAATGGGGGAGGTGAGCGTAATGGGTGAAGGGGAGGGAGGTTTAGAGTGGGGACGTGGAGGCAAAAGTTGGGGGAGAGGTGGAGGAAGGGTGTTCCAGCCCCACAACTACTCCTTCTGGTAGGTCAAGCAGGCTGCCTGATGTGGTGACATCATCACACTGCCTGCGCCATTGTTTCTTCTAGGCTGTACATGAAAGGCACCCTGTGACCTAGAAGATGCTGGGAGTAGTGCTGCCGCCCACGAAGGACACAAGCCAAAGGAAAAAGGTGTTTGGTGGGGAAATGGGGAGAGGTACCTAATGGAGGGGTATATACCTATCTACCTCCTGGGGGACTATATATATTCCTATCTATTCAGGGGTCCTAAATACCTAACTACCTATTGTAAGAAACTATAAACCTGCATCCCTACTGAAGGAGCCTATATACCTGCCTACCAACTGAAGGCAGGGGCTATATATCTCAGCACGTAGAAGAATCCAGCACGACCCAGTAGTAAAATAAAACTTGCAAAATTTATTTCCAGAATAAGTTAAAATACAAAAATATGAAAACAGCACATGGTCAGATGGCAAGGAGTGGTGACCTAAGAGCCCATAGGACAAAAACACACTGATGTGTTTTGGGCTCACTTCATGGTGCCCTTACTCATAGTGATAGTTAGCACTGACTAAATCTATCTTTTATATACCCTTTTATCTTTTATGTGCTTGGTGCACAACATGCAACCTGCAATACATAGGTAGTACCATCAGAAAGTTCAAGACCCGCATCCTGGAACATGTCAATGACATTTTTTCCACAGCGGACAGAAATAAATCTGGTTTGTCCAAACATTTCATTCAGGCACATAATTCAGACACCAGTTCTCTAAAGGTTAAAATAATAGAAAAAGTTTTCAAATCTATAAGAGGAGGAGATCCAGTACAGCAACTCCGCAACAGAGAGGCTTACTGGATCAACACTCTAAATACATCCAGCCCAATGGGGCTAAATATTAGAAGGGAACAAATGTGTCATTATTAATACGGAGTTACAATTATTTATCCTGTCCGCATTTCAGCTAAAGTTCGCTAGTTTGTTGTTTTAAAACACAATACCTAAGTTGCACAGACTTACCACAAAGAACTATGAATGCCCCGTATGTCAAAAAATCAGCAGCGACTGCGCATGCGAGTTGCCAGTACCAGCACTAGCCGATAGACGCACACTGCGCAAGTCCGGAACTGTCTCAGTGCCGGCTTCTCAACTGAGCGCTCGGCGTGCACATAGTGTAATGGAGTCTGGGGTAAGTTCACAGCGCCGCTGCGCCATGCGGTTACAATAACATCCAATCACACACAGGTAACAATTAACAACATAGGGGTATATAAGAGATAGATTTAGTCAGTGCCAACTATCACTATGAGTAAGGGCACCATGAAGTGAGCCCGAAACGTGTCAGTGTGTTTTTGTCCTATGGGCTCTTGGGTCACCACTCCTTGCCATCTGACCATGTGCTGTTTTCATATTTTTGTATTTTAACTTATTCTGGAAATAAATTTTGCAAGTTTTATTTTACCACTGGGTCGTGCTGGATTCTTCTACGTGCTGAAGTATCTACCACTGCTGGCTTGAGCAGTCAACCGAGCACCACATCACTCAGGAATGAGCTGGCTCTACCTACTACTAACAGGGGCTATATATCTACCTACCTACTGAGGGGACCTATATACCTGCCCACCTATCAACTGAGGGGGCATATATATATATATATATATATATATATATATATATATATATATTAATGAGCTGCTTACTACTACTAACACGGGCTATATATCACACTATGAGGGACTATATATATATATATATATATATTGTAAGCGTTCACTCGTGTTCGGCCGCCATCTTGGCCCGGCCTGGGGGACACTCTCGCTCTGGGATCGCCGCTTTGGTAAACGGAACAGCAGGTCGACACAGGTTTCTCATTAAATCTGGCCTCCGCCAGCTTTATTTTCCAACACGGAAACATATCCAGCAAACAAAATAAATCCTAGGCCGTCCAGCCACTAACTAAACGTACAGAGAGTCCCTCTCTAGCAGTGGTCTGGGTCTACTACCCAGCCCCACAAACATGTACTCACACTGTACAGGATAGCCCTTGGGCCTGGCTTCTCTCAAGCCTAGGGGGGAAGAATTCAGGATACTCTCCTGGACAAAGGCCTGCACATGTCCTCCACTGACTGTGAGCCACACTCCCCCTCTGGTATACTGAAGACCAGGCTATTTAACAGACCTTCAGCTGAGCAACTCTCCTAATTACCACCTGAGTAATTAACTCCTGGTTACCCTTGCCAGACTGCTGACCTTCCTCACTGACAGGCAGCAACTTGGTAACCCATAACTTGGAACTCAGCTGCTGCAGAACATCTAGTGGCGGAGAAATGCGATCTTCTAAGGTTGCACCGCCACAAATATATATATATATATATATATATATATATATATATATATATATATATATATATATATATATATATATATATAATCTGTCTACCTACTGAGAGGACCTATATGCCTACATACCTGGTGGGGAACCGGAGCCTATAAAACTACCTACCTACTGAGTGGAGTTATATACTTACCTATCTTCTGTGGGGGCTATATAACAACCTACTTACTGAGGGAGCCTAAATACTTAACTACGGTATATATCAGAAACCCTACCTAACTACTAGGGGTGCTACCTATACAACAACTACCAGGGGTGCTACCTACCTAACTACCAGAAGTCCTTCCTACAGTGCCTTGCGAAAGTATTCGGCCCCCTTAAACTTTTCAACCTTTTGCTACATTTCAGGCTTCGAATATAAAGATATAAAATTTAAATTTTTTTGTGAAGAATCAACAACAAGTGGGACACAATTGTGTAGTGGAACAAAATTTATTGGATATTTTAAACTTTTGTAAAAAATAAAAAACTGTAAAGTGGGGCGTGCAATATTATTCGGCCCCCCTTAAGTTAATACTTTGTAGTGCCACCTTTTACTACGATTACAGCCTCAGCTAGGGGAAATAGGAAAAAAACACAATTGTTCCATCTTTTATGGAAGGTGTACTATGAATGACATGTTAAAGGGGATGTATCTCTTCATCAGTTCTGCTGTTTTCTTGAAGCTTGATTCTCTCAGTTCCTGAAATCCAGGGGCGTTTCTTCCACTCCCAGCTGGGTGTTTCTTAACTGAAGGGGGGTGACATCATCCCCCCTTCACTGTTCATGCACGCTCCCGAGTCAGTTTGCTCCTCCCACCCTCTCTGAGTCCACATGTCACTGTCCTCTCCCTATGCAGTCTTATTTTGTAAGAGCTGTTTACATACCACAGGCCTGCATTCAGTCTAGACAGCCTTCTATGAACTCAGAGCACTGATCTCTTCTCCTCTCTGGAGGTTTGTTACAGTTGAATCCAGTCTTTTATGAACTCCTCCAGAGCACAGCTCTGTCTCCCGTCTATGTTTACACAAGGCACCGAGGCACAATTCTGCTGTTTTCTGATTGTAGAAGCAGCTGCAATGTCACTGAGGAGCTGCTAGCTGTGTGTAGAGTGAAAAGTTGCCGGCCCCTTAGGCCTCGTTCACACGGCTTATTTGGCCGCGGATTGGAGCCGTACTGCGCGCCGGATTTGCGCTTCAGTACGGCTCCAATCCATCCCTGTCATTACGGTAATCCACAGTTCTCATAGAGAACTGTGGATTCCGTTGCTCCTCCCCGCCGCGGGGGGAGAAAGTGACATGCATATTATTTACGGCGCGTACGCGCCGTAAATAATGCACTGTCTATGGGGCCAGCGGGCAGCTCCCCCGCCGCACCCCGCCCCGCCCCCGTCCCTTATTCAAACCGTAACTGCGGGCGAAATCCGGCCCGCAATTACGGCTTGAATAAGCCATGTGAAGCACGGCCTTACACACAGGAGCATTAGGCACCGAGGCACAATTCTGCTGTTTTCTGATTGTAGAAGCATCTGCAGTGTCACTGAGGAGCTGATGGCTGTAAAGAGTGAAATTGTTGCCGGCCCCTTATTCTGAGTGAGAGAGGCAGGAATGCTCGATCCCGTGACTACGACCGGGGCCGAACAGAATGTAAATTAGTAGAGCCGGCAGCCAATGAAATGCAAGGAGGTGGGATCGGACCGGCACTGGGGAACAGTGTTTACAGAAAACGAAGATAAGGGAGCCTGTGAAAACAAGACAGCTCTGCAAATGACATCAAATTGCAAAGTGCAAAGTGCTTGTTTTCACTGTCCCCTTATTCTGAAGACCATTTAATGAAATGATACAACCCCTTTCATTTTATTCTGAGAGTCAGTACAATTCTAATTTTATTTTATTTGCTATGCAGCATAATTTTTTGGCACCAATAACTTTTTCATTGTTCCGTCTATGGACCTGAATGAGGGTTTCTTTTTGCGGACTGGTACCATTTTCATATGCTTGTGACTTTTTTTGTGGAGGCAAAGTGAGCATAAAAACCCTGCAGTTTTGGTGGTTTTTTTATGGCATTTACTGTGCAGAATATATAAGGTTATATACAGTATTAAAAGTTAAGACTTTTACAGATATGGGGTTACCGATTATGTTACACCTTTATTTTTTGTAAATTTTAGTCCAGCTTGGATACTTGACCACTAGATGACATAATCACTTGTATACTATACTGTAATACTAATGTATAGCAGGGTATTGCTGTCCTGTTACACCTTGTCTCTGACCTCTGCCAGGGTGTAGTAAAATGGCAGCCTTCATTATGACTGCTGTCTGACAACTCGCGATTGCATCATGGGGGAGCCGTAGGTAGGAGGGGGCGTCCAACCTTCTGCATAACTGCTAAGATGTCACAGTCATGTTAACTGAGGCATCTAAGTAGCTAAGCGCCCAGGATTGGAGTTCCTGGTTACTAGAGGCAGGTGCTAAATGTAACTCACAGCTGGCACCCACCATGTATGGAGAAGGTTCAGCTCCTAAGCCTGCTCCGACATAGTTGTGCCCCCTTACTGACACGCAGAGGTAGACACCTTAAAGAGGTTTTGCCAAGAAGTGATTTCCTCACCTAACAGGCTGAAGTGTCCTCTTGAGCCTTGAAAAAAGAGGCGTTGTGTTTCTGTGATTAAAAAAACAAGTGCCTCCTCCATGATGCCATCGCACCACCTCCCATGCACGCTCCCGAGGCTGATATTCAGTCTCTGTAGCCGAGCAAACATTGTTTGGCTAAACCACAGAGGATAACTATATTGTGCACAAGCTCTACAGGTTCACGAACTGCTGGGGGGGGAGGGAGGATGGCTGAGCAGGGAGCGTCTGCATGTTTACTCAGATAATTACATTACAACCATCAGATTCTCTTTACAGCACACACAGGATTTGTTCTCTTTTCTCTCCCCCTAACTTCAAAGCTCGTTCATGTGCCCTGCCATAAGATAAGAAGTGCAAACGCATGCGTGGCCAGATCAGCTACTGGTCGTAATTAATGTAAACAGTCAGGAAACTAAGGGCATCTAAGCCAGGCTACAGCTCTCACAGGCTTCACTTGTTTTAATTACATATATTTAGAAAAGTGATTAAATACCCATTTTGGAGAATCCCACGTCAACATTAGATCGTGGCAAAACCCCTTTAAGTGGTCGCCTACCTCTGCCTACCCGTCATCCCGTCTCTAGTGGAGACTGAGATTTTGCTAAGATTTGCAACAAGTGAGGGGACCTGCACCTGCTCCGATCTAATAATTATTATTCATTTAGTGGATAGCTAATACACGTCTGTGGCTTAATAACCCCTTTATATGTTCTTGTTCTAACATTGTTTTGTAGTAAATATATGTATAATGACAATTTTACAGATTTGTTGCATTTTTAAGCAGAAAGTGAAAATTTACTATTGTACTGTAATTATTCCAGTGCTCTGCTGGTAATCTATTAAAAAGAATTGTATTCTTAATAAAAACTGTATTTATGTAGAAATGCTAATAACTTTACCAATGCAACCATCAATCCAAATGACCTGTGATTCCCAGTGACACCAAGTGCAACCTGTGATTGTATAGTTACCCGAATCCTAAGACCCAATAGTTGTGCTGCCTGAGACTCTGGCTGGCGTACTTTAGAGTACTTCATCTAACCTTAAATCTTTCATACTTTAAAGAATCTGAAACCATATTTTCTTCAAGATGCAATATTTCCTTAGGTATTTGACATATAGTGTAGTTTTTATCATTTAGATTTATGGACTTTTTTTTTTAGCTGGAAGTCATATTATCATGAATTATAATTGCATGACTTTCAAGCAATAAAATACACATAAATTTGCAGCACGCTCTATTCTGCTGTTAATCTGCCATGGATTTCGCATTGCATTTACTGCAGACTTTCCTACACAGATCTGTCACAGACTTTGCTTGCAGCACGTGAACCCAGGCTTATTAAAGTCAGCTGTTTAAAAAACTTAGTATAAGAAAAATGCTGCATTTAATCGAAAATAGAACAAGTCAAAAACCAAACCCTTCCTGACATTGTTTCCAAACAGTAAATAAGTATTTTTTTTAGTCAAAGCATCATGTAAACCACAACCCTGTCGCTGCTAAAGCTTTCTGTATCTGACTTCTCTGGTGGTTGTGACATTTTAGACAGAAAGTGCTAGTTCAAACATGGATGTTACAATGGAAAATTTACTGTACAACCCATAACGACCTATTTTACAAACAACATTTTTTAATGTGAGGGGGATGAACTGTAAATTCTCCTGTACATGAGACTCTATTCTCTGTAAATATTTGTTGCTTCAAATGGACATTTTTATTTTAAGGCTATGTTCACACGGGCTAATTTCGGCGCATATTTCACGGCGTATTTGCGCTCTAATACGAGCGAGATGGGCGGCGAAATTACGGTAATCCATAGTTCTCATAGATTGTATTGTATGATTGTATTGTACGTGAGGGGAGAGAAGTGACATGTCAATTACTTGCAGCGAATACGTGCCGTGAGTAATGAATGTCTATGGGGCCGCACCGCGGCGGCGGGAGTACGCGCATATTAGCACAACTCCCAAAGCACCCGGAGTAATTGCGGCTGTACTATACGCGCCGCAATTACGCCTTGTGAACATAGCCTAAAAAACTGCTCAGTGATACTTTTAAGAGTTTGTATACATGTGAATGTACCATAGCGGAAGCACAGTATACTATAAATGTTAACTCTGTATTTACAGACAGGGCCGTTTTTTTTGTGGGCAGGTGTTAAGAGAACCGTTAAGCTGCAGGGGGAAGAGCCAACGTGCTACGGAAGCTAGGCTCTCCAAGGAGAAAACAGGGACATTTTATTACCATCCCTGTCTTCTCTATAGTTCTATATACAATGCTCAATGAGCGCTGTATATGCAGTTTGTGTAAAAATGGTCCCAGAAGTCTGTTTCCAATTTTATGGGGGGAGGAGTACAATATGTAAAATAAATAAAATAAAAATACCCCAAAAAATTATAGAAAAAAAACCTGACAGCCCAAACTGCAACTTTTAGACCTGCTGTGATAAAAAAGTGACACAAAAAATAAAATTAAAAATGCGAAAGTCTTTTTTATTTATGTCTTTGCCAATTTTCTGTTATTGTAAAAAAAGCTAATGCAAAAATGACGTAAAAATAAAGCCTTACATACCACGGAAAAAGGCAACAAATTTGTAGAATAACTAAGTGCGAGAAAGCATTATAGTATTCGAACCTGCGTTTAGTAAGGAAAAGGCAGGAGGGTAAATGGAGGTCTGTCTGGTCAGAGACTGGTTAATAGTGATGTGTCGCAAGATGTGGAGGAGGGGGGAGGGGGGGATTTTTTTCTCCCTGCCCTGAGAGCGATTTACCCTAGAAACTGCACAGATTTCGGGCCACATTACTTGCCTGAGGTTGGTAACAGGGATGATAATATACTGGGCTGATTGCCACAGAGAAGGTGCAAGTACTGGCATAGGCTTTAGAGAGGACTCGTACAAGCAGAGGGATACATGTGGCGACTGCAATACACTTTGCCACCACACTAAATGGGAAGAGCTTCTTAATGCGATTTAAAGCACAGGAGTTTAGAATCAAATTGTGAGAAAACCTTCTGAAGTGTTAGTAGGAGCTACTGTTGGTGAGAAAAAAAGTTTTGCGGCATGGATATCCATGTGCTGACTTACTTCAGTAAAAGGCAGGTCTCAGAAGAAGCAGTTGAGCTGCTTTGCCAAACCAGACTTAGGGCGACATGTATGAATGGGGCTGCGTCAGTTTTCTGGTGTCCTTTGGGCCCAAAAATCCGTAGAAGCCCTGTCCAACAGATGTATGAACTGTCCCACGCCAAAATCTGGCATATGCAGTGACATATCTAAGACTTTTGTATGCACTAATTCTATGGGGCGTGTTGTGCAAGATTCATACAATGTGCCACATTTATGAATGTATCATGGGGTGAGAAATGGTCATATCAATCCATACAAATTTCATAGTGGTGAGCCCGAGAGTCATTTTGGCACATACACTCTAAGCATCACTTTTTGGCACATAAATGTGTCTTACAATGGGATGCATTTATAAAGTGTTGTGAGACACTTTCATACGTAGTGACGAATGCTACATTAAGTTACTGAGAAGTACAACTGTCGAGGCGGCGCCACTTTTCACATATGTCCCCATTAGGCTATGTTCACACGGTGTATTGCGGCGCATATGGCATGCGCCGCAACCTGCCGGGTGTTTTGGAGCGGTGCGCTTACTAGCGCGTCTATCCAAAGCACGGAGGGGGGGGGGGGGGGAGGCGGCGTCATTGTCAACGGTGCGTATTCGCTGCTAACAATTGACATGTCACTTTTTCCCCCCAGGCGTACAATACAATTGTATTGTACGCGCGGGGACGACGCGTAACTCATAGCTTTCTATGAGAGCTATGGATTACCATAATTGAGGTGCGCATTTCGCCGCGAATAAAGCGCAATATGTGGCGAAATACACGCCAAAATAAGCCGCGTGAACATACCCTTAGTGTTGCAGAGCACAAGGAAAGCTGGTTAAATGGGTTGTCCCACAGAAAGTAATTTTTATGGTTATTCCCAGCCACAATTATGAACATTTTTAGATTTTACACTCATTTAAAAAAAAAAATCTCGTTTCCCCAAATATTCTGGGCATAATGCCAGCATAGTGGCACCTGCTCTTTCTTTTCTTTAGTTTCACTATGTCTTCAGCCTGATGTTTTAGTAAGGTCTATATAGAAATACAAAATACACACCATTTTTTGTGTTTTTTTTTGTGTTTCTAGGTTTGCGGGAAAACAAAAGTGTGTGAAAGTGTGTGGTCTTTACCCAGCTTATGGCAGTGCTTACTGCGCCGCCGCTATGCGCCTAGTGTTTTAGAAGTACATGCTGGCCAGCACATACTTCTAAAGAACTCCGGTCTGGATCCCATCCACTTTTGCCTTCCCTAACTCTCAGTACGCACTAGCACACATGATTTTACCGTATTTGCAGGGCGTACTTCAGGAGTATTGCATTGCAATTACACCCCTCAAATATGATGTGTGAACATACCCTAAAAGAACATTATACAATTTACCAATATTTATGTATTAGAAATTCTCCTCCTAGACCTCTCTATACTAATGCAATTGACCTCTCTCTAGGAAAAAGAATAGCCTGCACTGTCTACAGTAATGACTTCAATGGACTAACTATATAAATGTCAGTCATGTGACCCTGGTATGCAAGTTACAGTAGTCTGTTGTGAAGCTGACATTCTCTAGTATTATGACCTTCCAGCAGCGTTTTGTCATGTGACCTCTGGTATCCAGTTAACAGAAGATTATTGAGGAGCACAACTTCTCCAGTATTACTACCTCCAGCAGCATCTTATGTGACCCTGGTATCCAGGTAACAGTAGTGTATGGAGGAGCAGAACTTCTCCAGTATTACTACCTCCAGCAGCATCTTATCATGTGACCACCACACAGGTCATGTGACCCTGGTATCCAGGTAACAGTAGTGTATGGAGGAGCAGAACTTATCCAGTATTACTACCTCCAGCAGTGTCTTATCATGTCACCACCACACAGGTCATGTGACCCTGCTATCTAGGTAACAGTAGTGTATGGAGGATCAGAAATTCTCCAGTATTCCTACCTCCAGCAGTGTCTTATCATGTGACACCACACAGGTCATATGACCCTCGTATCCAGGTAACAGTTGTGTATAGAGGAGCAGAACTTCTCCAGTACTTACACCTCCAGCAGTATCTTATCATGTCTGTCAGTGTCTGTGGAGAAGATGCTGCACATTCTTCTCTGTCTCACCTTTCTGCTTTGTTTTACCAGTAACTTTATTAACAACAACAAAAAAGTTGTTTTTTTAGCAGATAACTTTATTAACAAAGTGCAAGCCCCTAGAGAGACAGCAGTTAGCAGCAGTTATTCCATTATTATTTCTATTCAGTGACCCCATAGATGTCATGTGACCCAGTTACTAACTGAATGCCTGGATGTTGCTTAAAATGTATGTGGAGGTCACATGACTGTTTAATCCATTCAATTAATAAATGGTTGACAGAACTATGGACATGAATGTGAATTGTACTATTTTTAATAATTGTATATTAGAAAAAAGTATGATTTCTTATAGTACATATAATAAATGAAACCAGTATAAAGTGGACAACCCCTTTAAACAATGTCTGACTTACAAGTGAATTTCCAGGTGATCCCAAAGTTGTCTTGTGGAGTGGAGGTTAGCTCTCTGTGCGGGCCAATTGATTTTCTCCCAAAACTAATCAAACCATGTCTCTATAGATCTCACTTTGTGCACAGGGGTACAATCCTGCTGTAATACAAAAAGGCCTTCCTCAAACTGTCTCTATCACGTTGGAAGCATATAATGGTATAAAATGTATTCGTAGTCTAAAGCTTGAATCCTCTCACTGGAAATAAAGTGCCTAGCATGCATTTTACAGATGATACTATGGATTCTGGTATGTAACATTTTCTGAGGATCTGTCAAACCTAGAGCCGTCTATCAGGTTGACAGTGAAATGTTATTCATCACGTCAGACTATATTCTCACTGCTCCAGAGTCTGGTTCAAGGATATGTTACACTGCTCTAGTTAACACTTGGCATTGCACATGGTGATCTTCAGCTTGTATGCTGCGACTTAACCACTGAAACTCATGAATCTCATGAAACTCCTTATACACAGTTCTTTTGATGATATCAGTTCCAGAGGCAGTTTGTACTCTCTTACTTATATGTTATATTTGATCATAATTGATTGATTCCTATGTAAAATTAAATTGTGTTGTACCCTGACTGATTGGCCTTCTTTAAAGCTGTACCTAGAACCTGTATTGAAAAACTTGGCAAAACAGCAACAGAGTGGTCACAATTGTAACAAAGGTTGCATCCTATGAATGTTTAAAGTCTCAGAGGTCTTCAATAAAATTCATGTTCATAATACCGGTATTACACATTACAGGGACTGTCTGGCTGTATGGTGGAATTTATTTTTTCTGTACTATGGCATAGCCTGCCCTTCCACTACTGCAATGATTATTGCAGTGAATACCAGGATGCAACTAAGTTAGACCACAACTCCAGCAACTAACATTTTCACCATCTACAGAAAAATGTTTGCACCCACAGATGTACATAATAATATGGATGATGGAATGAAATGCAATGTTTTGCAGGCTGATTGTTTTCTTTTCTTTTTCAAAGGGGTTCTACCATGATGGCATATTTCTAGGATATGTCATAATCCCCTGATAAGGACCCGCACCTTTCTCGGGAATGGACTCCTGGATGTCACAGCACAGTCTGAAGAGTTGGCCGCACTTGGACATGGCTCTCCAGTCTGTTCTATGAAAGTTCTGAGCAAAGCCGAAGACAGCGCTTGGCTGTACTCGGAACTCACATAGAACAGACTAGAGAGTAACTGTGGAAGTGCAGCCAGCTCTCCAGTCTGTGCTGTGAGTTTCTGCCATGTTTTTTGACTAGTGGTAGAACCCCTTTAAATACACTAGATATAGAACATCAATTGGTTTCAAAGAAAATAACAGTTTAATCAATTTCATAAAGCATAATATTGGTATATACATGCAAAAAGGTAATGTTACAGCAAAATAATGTATTTAGACAAATGATGCAATAAATACACTTCTGAGTCTACAACCCAAGTGAATAATCTGCAGATAATCCCATCCACTCTGAAACAGATGTAGGTCAGTGGAGAAATATTATAAAACAATGCTGCCATATTAATAGAGACTGAGAAACTAACTACAAAGCACCCCCAGCAAAGATGAGTTCCAGAGCAGCCTGAATGTCTCCTCCGGTGGCCTGTAATGCCCGCAGACTGAGTTCTTCATCACGGATACCCATATCCCGCAATTGCTGTAACTGTGGCTGCCACTGACTCTAGAAGAGAAAATAATTAACATATAAACAAAAAGTGACAGAGAAGATGTATTTAAAAGGATTGCTCCATAAAATTCATTACCCCTTCCGGGATATTTACTTTTTATTTCAGATATGCAGGGCTGTGGAGTAAGTGCCTATTTTGCAGGAGTCAGAGTCGTCATAAAATGGGCCGACTCCCAAAATATATAATAAGTTGGTCCAGTTAGTTCGATGCAAAGAGGAAGAGGAATTGGGTCCGGCCAGTGCTACTGCTCCCATATCTTCAGCCTTATCACATGAGGAGTATAATAGATGACATGGATCAGGCAAAGCGATGCCCCAGGGAAAAGAATCTGCTCCCAGGGTAAACAGAATTCAGCTGAATTTTTCACCTGCTATCAAAGAAGTAGAAGAGTTCAAACAAACATCAGAAATGACTGTGTCAGAGTCAATTCCTTTATTCTCTGTCATTGTTAGAGATGTTGCCCATGTGGTCACCGCTTTGCCACCAACCCAAGTTAGTGTAGAGAGGCCGTTCTCTAGCCTGGAAATAATGAGATCAGATGTGAGGTCATGTATGCAGGATCTGATGGTGGCAATACTATTTCTCAGAACAAGTTCAGAGACTTCACAAATGTTCCTGCAGTGTTTGCATATTTACAATTTTTTTGTGTCCTAAAGTCCTATCCAATAAATATATTTTACACTGACAAGCAAAATGGTAATAATGTTTTGAACTTGTGACATTCAGGCTCCATATCTCACCCTCCACTACAGTTTTGTACATGAGGCTACTGTAATTTTATATACAGTCATCTTACCTATTTTATACATAAATTTGACTTGCAAGTATTTAGCATCTGCTTAGTTACAATTTTGCTCCTAAAAATCAAAGTGTTAATTTTTAGAATTTTGTTAGTATTTGGGAAATCCAGCTTTGGTTTTCAATACTGCCTGAATCCTTCTGGGCTCTGAATCAGATTCAAGCACATCTTGACCAGATCGCTTCTACACATTCCTAATGTTGGTGCAGATTGGACTTGGATACAAATACAGCTTCTACTTAAACTCTACCCACAAGTATTCAAAAGATCAAAACATTGTTACCCTTTTGCTTGTTAGTGTCTGTTCTTCCTAAATAGCTTGATTATTGTATCATAAGGTGAAAAACAGCCTGATGTTACCATTTTACTACGGTAAAGTTATCACTTAAACATGCGCCGTGTATGAGGGAGTCAGGAGTCGGAGGTTTGGGAAATTGAGGAGTCGGGGCTTCGGCTTGCTGACTCCACAGCCCTGTAGATATGCCCACATCCAAGGGTAACATCTCTATATAGTCCCATGACAATTTTGTAATATAGTTTTCGTTTTTACATCTACTTATGTGTGCATGCCCCCACCAAACTAAGCTCACTGTGTTGCCCAAAATAGGAAGGTTCACATGTCTCAGTTCTAGGTCTCCAGGGATTATCTTGTGTTGCCAATAAAGGAATTCCTTTTATGTGATCAGGGATTCAGGGCATCTCTCATTTACATTCGGTATACTACAACTTTCTAGCAAAGTTGTACCGTCAAAGTTTGATGGTTAAATCATTGTTTCCTGATCCTCCAATATTTGCAAATTGGCAAAAGAAAATCTAATGTACCAATATTTATTATTACATAACATATAACTCACCTGTTGTGTTGTTTGGCTGGAAGCTTGAAGTGCATGTTGCAAAGCTTGGCTGAACAAATCATTGGTGATTGGTGTTCCTGACTGGACGCTAGAGGACATAGGGGATGTTCCTGAAGAATGACCCTGCAGAATATATAACCATTATATATCAGTGTCCAGCAGAAATATTTCATTCAAGTGAGAATTAATGAGAAGATAAAAACAGTATATGAAATTTGTTGAAAAGTGTTTTGACCTGTGTTCCAGGTGTCGGTGTATGAGAGCTGCTTTCTGGTGTTCTTGCAAGAGCCAGAGCTGTAGCCAGTTCACTCTGAGTGATAGGACGAGGTCCCGAAGCTCCTGTATATCCAAGAGAAGCCGGGCGAGGACCAGAAGTGCTGCTAGAATATCCCGAGTGAGAGGTCTTGTGAGAGATAAAGTGAAATCAGTTTAAGGAGACTATCAACCATTTTTTTTTTTCTTAGCTGTGTTTTTTTTTTTGACTGTAGATTTTTTTTTGTTTCTGTTTTCTATATATGATTATGGGGGCAGCAATCTTGCCTGAGCTGCTTTTAACAGCATTCAGAGATGCTTTACAGCAGCTTCATGAGTATTAGAGCCAGTGAACATAAGCAGACCCACTGACTTTTATAGGCGAGTTTTCGAGGCATGCTCTGTGATCTGGGAAGAAGTCAGTGTGCGGGGAGAAGAAAAGGGAGAGCTGTGACGTCTCCTATTGTGAATGGCGGATCCTGCGTTATCTATACACATTGGTGTCACGAAGACTGCTGAAAAGTTCTCTCTACAAAACCAAAAGTGTCAGATTATTATAAAGCCTAGTGGCCAAAAGTGAAAACTGCAGGATTTCAGGATTTTTTTTTTTTAAATATTGATTGTAAGGCTATGTTCACACGGGTGAAATTGGGACGTATTTCAGCCTGTACTGTGCGCCGTACTGCACTCAATACGGGCCGAGATCCGTCCCAGTCATTACGGTAATCCACAGTTCTCATAGAAAACTATGGATTATGCCTCCTCTCCCCGCTCGCACAATACGCCGCAGGGGGAGATAAGTGACATGTCAATTACTAGCGGCGAATACGCGCCGCTAGTAATGAATGTCTATGAGGCCAGCATGCGGCCACCCCCCTCTCCCACCCCACGCGGGAGGTCGGCGCGAGCTCCCGAACACACGCCGTAATTGCAGGGCATAATTACGCCCCGCAATTATGCCGTGTGAACATAGCCTTATATGGGAAATTACAAAAAACACAACCAAAAATCCTTAAAAAAAGTGTTTCACATAAAAAACATAAGTAAAACAATAGTTTATTTTCTGATGACACATTCCCTAAATAAAAAGCGTTCTTATTGGAAATGTTATCTGGAATCCATTTATCTGATCATCTCACCTGTGGATACTCATCCTCTTCATCTGACAAACCATCAAAAAGGAACCCACCTAATAAAAGCACAAAACAATGATACACAATAGATGTATAAATAACTGTATGTACAACTTAGGTTACCAGGAGCAAAACAATAGTGTTGAAGGGAGTATTCTGGATACAGTAAATTATTATTTATTTATTTTAGAGTGCCATTGATTCCAGGGCGCTGTACATTCAAGGGAAGTTACATCAATAACAAATGTTGAACAAATGCAATGGTGACGATAAATGACAACTGACACAGAAGGGGGAGAGGACCCTGCCCGCACAGTCGACAAGGAAGGAGGGGAGAGACAGAAGGTGTTTAATCTTTGGTACATAAAAACCATCAACTATTTTATGAATAGTAATAAAATAAATCAACACATGGTTGATGTTTTTATGTATAAGAGAGAAAAAGTAAAGTTTTGATATTGTGCCCATTTCTAGCGAATATTGTTTTTCATCTTAAGGGGGTTTTGCCACGATGTAAAATTGACGTGGGGAGCTTGCAAATGAAATAACAAACATTTTCACCATTCATTACTATTAAAAATTCTGCACCGTTTTTGTTCTAGCTGCTCCTTTAACGATTCATTGTTTACAGCTCATCTCCAGGAGATACGTCCAGGGCTGAGAGCTCCTCAGTCCTGGTCGCACATGCTCAGACATCACTTCTCCTCTCAGGCAGCTACTGAGTGTTCAAACCCCAGGTACTGTCACTCTACTCCCATCCTCTGTACTAGTTAGTAATTAGTCAAACAGTGCAAATACATTAAAAAAGAAACCTTAATGAGGTCTGTGCATTGATAAAGAGAAAAAAAAAATCACAGGTTTGGTTCCTGCAGGGATTTGAACCTAGGACCCTTGTGCCTGGAGGCAAAAACTTTACCTCTCAGCTACTCACAATGTTTTACATAAACAGATCTTTCTTTGACTACAGAGAGGAAAGGCCTGGTGATGTCATCCTGCAGGGTCACATGATCTGCAATTCAAACAAATCACATACGCCCCCTTCTGAGCACACAGAGCTGAAGAGCTGGATGCAGGAGGTATGAAATGACATCTAGACAAAACCCATTTAAGGATTGAGACTTAATTTGGATTTAGTGAGGTAATACTCTCACCTGATTTTACAGTAAATAATGCTTCCTCTCTGTGTAGTGTAAAGTTACACAATTTCCCAATATACTTTCCATTTCAATTCAGTTTTCAAGACCTCTGGCTGAAAGCATTCAGTGGGAAGTTAAACATTGAAGGTTCGTTCTCAAGGCTGAATATCTGTTCTGGTTTATGTGATGATCATACAGATGTTCAGTTTATGTCTCAGAAAGAGCCATTCATCTGTCTGTCCATCATATGACCAATGCAAATAAAAATAACACTTATTTGCTGATACCACAATAAGTCAACAACAAAGAGACAGCAAGCCAAAAAATAAATAGGGATACAAGTAAAATATTCAGGGTTTTTCTTTTTACGGTATTAATGCTCTCACCTGGCATATGTAGGGTTGCAGGAGGAACCGTGTGAGCAGCGCCATCTGTTGGAGGGAGTGAAGAAGAACTTCCAGTCACCGAATGCAGAATCAGTATTATAGCATTTACTAGGGCAGGGTGGGAAGACACCAGCCTGAAAGAAATCAGAGTAAATTGGTGTTAAAAAAAAAAAAAAAAAAAATGTAAAAGGATTGCACAGAAAGGTCAGATTACAATCGTACGATATTGAAAAAGAAAAATATAAAAGTAAATTCACATAAAGGACTAGTATGCTTATTTTATGTAGTGCCAGTAATTTTACTTACCTACAGCTGAATATAGCATTTCTGACTGCTGCAACAGTTTTCTGTTGGGTCATGTGACCTGCAGAAACATACGGCATCTGCAGTGTGACCTAGAAGTTATCCTCTCTTTGCATTCCTAAAGAAGGCTTAGTTTATGTTCACACAGCATTTTTGGATGCAATTTTGGGTTTGTGCTGGATCCGAAAATCGCATCCAAAAACGTAGCGGCAATTGGATCCAACATGCAACTGCTGTATTAGTGACACATCGTGATTATAGTAACACACTTCACAGCTGCCCTGTGTCTGTTCTGACAGGGTTTGTTTGTTGTTGCTTGAGATGTCCTTGGAGATTTGTATGCTAAGCAGGGGGTATAGGAACACTTACATCCCCCCCTGCTCTGCTATTAGCATACACAGCTTCACAGCCTTCTCCACACTCATAGATCAGTCCTCGCCTGACTCTGTGGAGAGGAGCAGCTAGAGCTCAGCCACAGCAGCACGGTGCAGCTTATCAAGCAGTGAGCAGCCTGCAGCATACCTAGGCAGGCACACACAGGGTTAACTCTGGCAGCAAAACCTCTCGCTCTCCCCCTGCTGTATAGAAGTTACTGCAGTTGGAGGAGGAGAGCTGTCTGTGTGCTGAGGGGAAGGGGGAGGAGAAGAGGCAGATAAGAAGCACGCCCCTGAATTAAAAAAATCCTTTGCTGCCAGACACACTGACGTAGGCTGAAAGCCTGTAGTGAGACAAGTCCTTTAAGTCTTATAGAAATATATAGAGAGACTGACTTCCTGTTAGTATCAAAAGCACTTAGGGGTGTATCTATCAAGGGATACATGCTTTACACCACATTTATGTGTTTTAGAAGTTTGCACCTCGTCCGACAAAATTGGCGTATCCACGGTAAAAGGGGCATGAATTTGAGGAAAGGGTGGGCGTAGCATAGCATGCGACACCATGCACCCAGATTTTGGTGCAGTTTGTGGCATAAAGTAAACCAACTTGTAAAAGGTGTAAAGTTAGACTAGACAGTTCTAACGTACGACAAATTCATCAACATAAATTTGGCGCATTGTAAGATTGTCTTGTCTAACTTTACACTGTATAAGAGTTGGACAGTACTGAAAAATCTGCCACATTGTCTTTCAGCAGGTCAGAGAGTAGGTCACATGACCCAACAGAAGACTGTCGCAGCAGTGAGAAATCCTATATTTAGCTGCAGGTAAGCAAACTTATTGGCATCACTATGTACCTTAAACCAATTTCTAAGGGACTAAAGAAAAAGAAAATAAAAAAAGAAGTGGTCTTTTAACCTTCATAACGAAGTTAAAGGCTATGTCCACTCTAAACCTTGAAGACTATGCAAAGCTATTTGTTGCGATTGACCTGTACAGCCCCCTTTTGCACTTTGTGTCTATACGGTAGGACACATCTGCCTGCCTAAGACTGTCTAGTCCTCACGAGTGTTAGCGTATTTAAGCCTTTTGTAGGTCTAAAATTAAAAAGGTCACTAGGTATACTTACAGCTCAATAGCTAGACAAAAGACTATTACCAGTAGGAGGCAACAAAAGCCCCAGTGCTACAAGGTAGGAGTTGCACAGGTGCAGATTGCAGATGAACAATCACTCAGACAAGCATCCATGAGGGTAGAAATTGCTTTGTAAAAAAAAAAAAAAAAAACATTGTAGAAGAACCAGTTAACATCAGTACCATACAGCAGATATTGTTCAAGAGCAGAAATGCTGATGATCAACCACTCACACGCCTACTATCCATGAGGGGGGTGATTACTAGTATAACAACTGCATATACATAAGGCTTATATAGGATGGCAGTTATAAGACTACATGTGGTGCACCATGCTGACTTACAACCAATGGATGAAGCTCATATTATTCGATTGAGTGGGTTGTCCAGCATATTCCAAGTGCCTAACACAAAATACTGACACTTCTTGATCCCCAGTGTTACAGGGCAAAAATACATACTGAAAAATATCAAACATGAGGTAGCACTCACCCCCCTCATGGATAATAAGAGTGTACATGGCTGTTGATCCGTACTTTTGCACGTAAAAAAATCTGCTGTATGATACTTGGGCTGTTTTGCATACTGGTGTAAACTGGGTCAGCAATGTTTTTACTGATCAATTCCCCCCCCCCCCACCACCTCATGAATGCGTGCGTTTTCAACTTTTTATAAGTAATCTGCACCTGTGCAACTTCTATGTAGTATTGGAGCTTTTATTGCCTCCTACTGGGATAGTCTGCTGTACATTGAGCTGTGAATATGGTGCATGCCTAAAATTAAAAGGGTGATCCCAAGTTACAATTTGAAAGTATAATAAATGCAGGTCTCACATCTGGTACACGGGGCCCCCAAAAGTTTCCATTCAGAAGAGAGAGTCTGTCCAACTTGCATACAACTCTCTTCTATGGGAGTTCCGAGTACAGCTGGGCCATGTGTTCACCTATACTCGTAGCTCCCATAGAACAGAATGGAGAGTCATGCTCAAATGCAACCTAATCCCTGTTCTGAACAGAGACTTTTTGAGGGCTGTTCTTGAGATAGGTGTGGGTCCTGGAGGAAGATTCTATAGATATGACATGAATGTGTGAGATGAGGACACTACTTGAAGTAAAGGCTGACAAATTGTGTACTTTCACAATTATCATCACAACCTTAATACTATAGTGACAATTTCCTAAGTCTTGTGTGCGATATTAACACTTACGTGTCCAACATGCTGGGATCAGTGAATACTGTAAAGAGATCTTTATCCTGCAGAACTCCTGGGAAGACAGTTGAAAGCTTTGATCAGCATATTCGGGTATCTTACACCCCTGCAACCATACATATATTCCTGTCACAGATCCCAAACCAAACCTCATCATAACGCCTGAGAAAACTGGCCACTATCAGTGGGTCTATCCAAAAGACAAAGCAATGATTTGCAAATAATTTTACAGTTACATGGTTAGTACGGTTGAAAAAAACACACGTGTCCATCAAGTTCAACCAAGGGTGGGGAAAATGTGGGTGAAAGGAGAGAGACAAGGACATTAAGCCCAGTCTCCCCACTGGTGAATGCCCTGAAACCCACAAGGCAAGAACCAATCTGCTCCAGTGGAGACCCTATCTCTGACCCCAGAGCCTCCACCAGACAGGATCCAGTATTTTACATAGCTACATACGCATACATATTTTTTAGTTTCAGGTAGTTATCTAAGCCTTTCTTGAAACTCTCTACTGTTCCTGCTGTGACCAGCTCCTCAGGCAGGCTATTCCACAGATTTACCGTGAAGAACGGCCTTCTCCTCTGGAGATTGAATCCTTTTTTCTCTAGCCGAAGGGAACGTCCCATTGTCTTTTGAGGGGGCTTTACCTGAAATAATTTCTCCCCATAATTTTTGTAGGGACCATTTATATAAATTAATCATGTCCCCCCGAAGCCGTCTTTTCTCAAGACTAAATAAGATGCTCCATTCCCCTTATAATTAACTTACCCATGGCTACAGGATCAGAACTCAGGCCAGGAGTAGCCACAACAATCTGTTCTAAAGACTCCCGACTGCCAAGCAGCTTGAACACCTGAATGACAAGAGTTAAAGTTTACAGTATATATACACTTTTTTTTTATGGTAATTCATACACCCCCACACACACAGGTGGTGTGATTGCTTGTACTATATATACAGTTCCTAACTACTACTGTATATAGGCGTTTCATTGCATTAGTAGTAAAATCATGGCAAGCCTGGAGATCTTCAGTAGGCACTGGCTGCCGTGTCAAATAAACAGCACCCCACAATTTGATTGCAGTTGGTCCGATTGGGTGGTGGAAGGGGGTGCAACAGTCTTTCCTAACTGCTTAGATGCTGCAAGCGAGTTGACCTCAGCATCTAAGCAGTTAAATGGACGGGATCGGAAATGACGGCAGGTGCTGGCTTTCATTAACAGCCAGTATCTGCCGGGTATGGAGTGGACTCAGCGCAGGAGTCTTCTCCCTACACTTTTAAAAGGAAAATTAAGTCAAAATACGTCATTTTGCGTGAAGCGGTTAAGGTGTTCAGGTGTGTTCCAGCAATTTACACCAGTAGTGATATGAGCAGGGCCTCTTTGTTATTTTAATGTACTAATACACTAGGTACTTACTGCATCCCGGTAAGAAGAGCTAGTATGCAGAGCTGTGTGCAGAGCTCGGAACTCACGACTAGCGGCAATTTTATCCACAGGTTCTGGAATGAAAAAGAAAGAAGAACTTTATTTTCTAATTATAATTTGTTCTAACAGTTTGACACTCATAGCATTAACCCCTTAAGCCCCAGGCCTGAAAAGTAGTTAATGACCAGAACATTTCTTTAGTTTTTGCCTCCTCGCGTTTCAACAGTTGTAACTTTTTTATTTTTTCAATTACGCAGTTGGATGAGGCCTCATTTATTGGGACAAGTTGTACTTTATGGGGGAATAGTTCAAGTTCTCTTATAAATAATTGCAGATTTTTTTTTTGTTTGTTTCTTTACACCATTCACATTTCACACTTAACTTGTTCGATTAATTCTACAGATTATTACGGTCCTGTGGATACCTAATATGTGTGGGGATCTTTGTAATATATGCACAATTATTTTTTTATTAAATATTTATTTTATTATTTTTTTTATTCATTTTTTTTTACACTTTTTATGTTTTGTTTTTTTTTTTTTTTTTTAAATCCCCTGATGGGAGAACTGTTTTACATTTTTTTTTTAACACTTAGTAATGTATTAGCATATTCATATATGCTAATACATTCTAATCTGTGTCACTTTGACACAGGCAGTGATCTGGACAGCACACAGTGTGTCCTGGTCACTGGCTTCATACACAGACAGCTCTGGGGCCATTCCTCGGGCTCTGTCGCCTGACCGGGTGTTCTGATCACCCGACAGAGCAGGGGAACCCTTTGCTTGCACTGCGGTAACGCACCGCCGCGATCAAAGGGTTAAAGCATCGGGTTGCGGAGGTTTCGCCGAGCGGGGAGAACAGACGGAATCCATAGTTCTCTATGAGAACTGTGGATTACCGTAGTTACTGGGACGGATTCCAGCCGTACAGCAGCGCAAATACAGCGAGCAGTATGGCTCCAATCAGTCCCAGAATAAGCCGTGTGAACGAGGCCTAAGGGTATGTTCACACGGTTTATTTTGGGGCGCATTTGCGCTTAATACGCAGGGAAATGCGCCCCATAACTACAGTAATCCATAGCTCTCATAGAGAACTATGGATTACGCCTCGTCCCCCCGCGCGTACAATACGATCGTATTGTACGTGCGGGGAGATAAGCGACGTGTCATTTATTCACGCCGAATACGTTCCGCCAGTAATGCCTATCTATGGGCCCGGTGGCCTGACGGGACCGCCCCACCCCCCTGCGTGAGTACGCGCTGAACAGCGCGACTTCCAAAACACGAAGCGTAATTACGGCACATACTTTCCGCGCCGAAATACTTTGTGTTAACATACCCTACGGGTGCGTCCACAGAGCTTTGTTAGAATCTGGCCTTTTTTTTATTGTCTTTTCACTGGTTATGGAGGACGGTTCTGGTTGTGGTTTGCGGATTCGCCTGTCCCCCATAACCAGTGAATTTGCAAACCTTCTGCACGAAAACCGGGTGGAAGATTGTGCATGTTCTGGTGTGGACTGGTTAATGGATTTTCTTTCAAGTCTATGCAGATGGTTTCTTGTCAGTTTTCAGACCATTTCTAAATCTGCAAACCGTCTGAAAAACCGTCGTGAAACCATGCCATGTGGAGCGACCCTAATAATAAATCCTGGAACAGCTCTCTACCCACTGGGTCTACAACTTACCAAAGAAAATATATTAATTACAAATGATCTACATTTAAAGGACTGTCTCACCATACTGTTTCACAGAGGCACAGGCAGCATCCCTGCTATTAGATAAGACAAAGAGCAGATATAGCAGGTCAGTAGCCTAGAGAAACCTGTGTGCACTTAGAGCATATAAAATCTCTCTTATCTCCTGTTAAGGGAAAAATCAAAAGGAGGAATGTATTTGGAACAAGTTTTGATGTAACATTCCCTACATGTTGAAAGCTAATCTTTGTAGCGAGACAACCCCTTCAAGTTAGTTAGTCACTCACCTGGCCGAGGTGGGGGCTCAGGCCACGCTCTGCGAAGAATATGGACTGTGCTCCCTGACTGCACTCCATAAAACTCCAGAGTCTGATCATCTCTGAGACGTCGACCACAGTGGACCAGGTCTGTTCAGAGACATAAGGATGATTATAGCTTTAGGTCTGTTTCATAAAAAAGCATTTCGCACAAAAACGTCATGGTATACAGCGGCCTGTAAAGGGGTGTTCCCATTTGAAACATTTATGGCAGATCATCGAGATAGTTACGCCACCTAAATTTTCTATATGTGCAAGTTCCACCTTTGGTATTTCAAGAAAGGGCCATCGAAAGCCTTGATGCAGAACAGATCGGTGAAAACGCATCTCTGGTTCTCCGTTGTGCTGTATATGAGCTCTAAGTAAATCAGAGTGAGTGTGCTCGGCTGTATTGGGAACTCCCATTGAAATGAACGTAAAGTGTCGGGCATGCTCGGCCACATCGCCATTCTGCACATAGAAGTTTGAGGCCCAATGAGATAGGTGAAGATTCCAAGGGTGGGACAAGCACCTATCAGACATTTAGGACATATCATAACAATATGACAAAAATTTCAGCGATGGAAGAACCCCTTTAAATTTGGGGCTGCTCCAACATTTAGCCCCAAGCAGTATGATGATAATAAACAGCATAACTGTGTCCAGCCGTATGCAATGCTCACCTATCAGCTCGGGGTCAGGAAGTGACTCTGGTAATGTGGCAGTGATCAGTTGTTTGACCACAGACACTCGGTGGCCACAAGAAGAATCCCCATCACCAGTGGAATGTACCGGGAGGTGGACGATTGATTTAGGAGAGAGAGGCTGATCCGCCAGTTGGACGCATATGTGGAGCTCAGACATGATGGGGCTGATGGAAAAAAGAAGAAAACAAAAAGTCAGTTAGGCAGAGATAGAAATACAGTAAGAGACACTGGCTCAATAACCCTCACAATCTAGCAAGCAACGAAAACTGCCCTTAGCCGGGTTATCAAGGAAATTAGCCAATAATCCGACTCTACAATATTGATAACTATATTTTGGCCCCACACTAGGATCTTGTACATCCCATACACATTGACATCAGAAGTATTGTAGCCTGCCCTTCAAGGTCTATAGCCATAGTGTGGTTGTGGCTAAATGTAGGAAAAGTCTAACTCTTAGTAAATACTCTACAATATTAATACATATATGTAGTGAGGTTCCGCGTGATGGTGGGAACACCTATGTATTGTGTTCATTTTAATTGTTGAGGACTTCCTTTAATCCTGAATTCTTGTTGGGTCATCAGAATTTTGCAGAATAGGTCTCTATGATATGTAACAAAGGAATGAGGACACCTATCCTGGAGCTCTGGTCTGGAATCTAACAACTTCTCATCTACGTGAGAAGATTATGCAAGCACTATGACAGGTTGTTACTGGCAACAAGGGCGCAGTCTCTAAGCCACACATGGCGCCTTCAGTCACACAAAGCTTCTCTATGGCCCTCTCCTCAAAGATATTTTAAAAGCGCTGGTTTACCATCATAGCCATATGCCACTAGCTGTATTCAGGACCCCTGTACTGTCCATGTACACTGCACATACAGTGATCACCCATAACAAAACCACCTGCCTCATATTGTGTGTGTGTCGCCCCCATGCTGCCAACATAGCTCTAACCTATCGAGACAGGGACAAGAGCGCTGAAGGTGTGCTGCCGTATCTGGCACCAAGATGTCTGATTAGATCCATTAACTCCATGAGATGGACTTGTTTCCCAGCACATTCTGCAAATACTGGATCAGACTGAGATCTGGGGAAATCGGAGATCTGATCCCATTGTACGTACCATCCAATGTGGACAGGGGTCATCCTTGTCACTCTAACCCAGGGGTGTCAAACTGCCGGCCCTCCAGCTGTTGGGAAACTACAACTCCCATCTTTCCCACTGTTATAGATTATACAAATGCATGATGGGAGTTGTAGTTTCCCAACAGCTGGAGGGCCGGCAGTTTGACACCTGTGCTCTAACCAAACTGTGGTTACACAGACGGCACATATCAAGCTCTAATGCACTGGGTTCTGACCCCTTTCTACCATAGTCAGCAGTGTCCTACACTGGCTCGTCTGTGGGGTCAGACTAATCTTAACCCCTATGGGTTAATGATATGGGTCAATGATACTCGGGCTTCCATGACCCTTTCTCTAGCTCAGTGGTTGTCCGTCATCGGACCAGTTTTGGTAGGTACTGATCCCTGTATACACATGACCTGCTGTATTAGAGATGCTCGGACCCAGTTATCTGCTCATCACAGTTTGGAGCTTGTGAAAGTTCCTCAGATCCTACGCCCCATACACATCAGGCTCCAATGCGCGGTGTTCTGACCCCTTTCTACCAGTCATCACTATGTCCTGCACTGGATCTCCCGGGGGATCATACAGGCTAATGATCACATGATCACCAAGCGCCCATGACCTTTTCTCTAGCCCACTGGTTGTCCGTCCTCAGCCCAGTCTTGGTCGGTACTGACCCCTGTATACACAAGACCTGCGGTTTTAGAGACCCAGCTTCTGCTCATCACAGCTTGTGACTGTCCCAGATCCTTACACTTGCCCATTTTCCTGCTCCTAAGCTCCAACAACCGATCACTTCCTGCCCAATACTATTGTGTGACCTGGCCTTATGCTATGGCCGCTCGGAGCATACATTCTGTATCACTGTACTACACAGCGCGGGTCACTGCACAACACCGGCGCGGACACACTGCGGGAAACCTCCTCAGTAAGACAGGCAGCGCTATGGCGGTGACTCCAGCGCAGGGATAACAACCTGTAACACAGAACGTGTCTACTCGGGACTTACCTGGCGACACTTCCTTTGTTTACAGTCCACTCGGACGTGACTCTCTAGCGCAGCGGTAGAAAAACTACATATCCCAGCATGCCGCTGGTGGGCGCCCAGTGATGACGTAACGTTCACTGCTCTTACCACTGGGGGCGCTACAGCCGTCTCTCTTTGTGCCTTGCTATGTTTTAGTGGAGTAGATAATTGTTGTAGAAACATGGCGGCTGTTTTACTGCTCCAAGCAGGGAGATAATGACTCCCCTGTCAGGCAGCTCTCCTGAGCGCCCATATACTGTGAAAGCTGAGTGACACCCACATAGGAGCAGTGATATCAGCCATGTTTCTTCTCAGTCTCCCAGCTTTCCCATCTTAAGATTACTTGTGTTTTCTCCTCAGTGCACTAACATGTCTGCTCGCAGCGAGCTGGAGCAGGAGGGCAGCACTGGTGGCCGTGCTCCTCTTTCATTTATATGGGAGTTCTGAAAAAAATTTCAAATAAAATCTATTTTATCACTGCCCAGTGCTAATGATGTATGCAGGGAGGCTTCATGTGTCATAATGCACTGCCCACAAAAAATCGGGATACTTGGCTTCTGGTTGAAATTGCGGGATGACCATAAAATCTGCACAAGTCCAACTGTTCAGTGTTTCAGGAGTTTTTGCACAACTTGCTGATTTCAAACAAGAAGCTTAAAGGGGTTGTTTCACTACACGGATTGCTTTTTATTTTAACCCCTTCCTGACGGAGCTTTTTTTTTTGTTAAGTTCGTTTTTCCCTCCTCACCTTAGAATATGCTGTTCAGTTCTGGGCCCCAGTTTATAGAAGAGATGTAATGGAGCTAGAGAGAGTACAAAGACGAGCAACCAAACTTATAAGGGGAATGGAGCATCTTAGTTATGAGGAGAGGTTAGTAGAATTTAACTTATTTAGTCTTGAGAAAAGACGGCTTCGGGGGGACATGATTAATTTATATAAATATATAAATGGTCCCTACAAAAAGTATGGGGAAAAATTATTTCAAGTGAAGCCCCCTCAAAAGACAAGGGGACATTCCCTTCGACTAGAGAAAAAAGGATTCAATCTCCAGAGGAGAAGAGCGTTCTTCACTGTAAGAACTGTGAATCTGTGGAATAGCCTGCCTGAGGAGCTGGTCACAGCAGGAACAGTAGAGCATTTCAAGAAAGGCTTAGATACCTACCTGGAACTAAAGAATATTAATGCGTACGTAGCTATGTAAAATTCTGGATCCTGGCTGGTGGAGGCTCTGGGGTCAAAGATAGGGTCTCCACTGGAGCAGATTGGTTCTTGCCGTGTGGGTTCCAGGGCATTAACCAGTGGTGAGGCTGGTCTCTCTCCCATCACCCACATTTTCCCCACCCTTGGTTGAACTTGATGGACACATGTCTTCTTTCAACCGTACTAACTATGTAACTATGTAACCTTCCGAGAGCCATAACTTTTTTCCACCTACATAGACGTATGAGGGCTTTTATTTTTCATATTACCATAGAATATACTGGGGAACGGCAAAAAAAATTCTAAGTGGGGCAAAATGTGAAAAAAAGTACTTGCACCATGTTTGCGGGTGTTTGGCTTTTACGGTGTTCAATCTTTGGGAAAACTGATGTATTATCTGTATTCTACAGGTGGATACGCAACCAGCAATACCAAACATGTAGAGTTTCCATTATGTTTTCGTTCTGTAAAAAAATTCCAAACATTTTCTATTTTTGAAATTTGCGCGGCGGTGCCATTTTCTGCCACCAATAACTTTTTTGTACTAACACCTACGGACGTGAGGGTGCGTTTTTTGCAGGATGAAGAGTACTTTTTATTGCTAGCGGTTTGGAATACATGTGACTTTTTTGATCAATTTTGTTCCAATTTTTATGGGCCGTGAAATGACCAAAATAACGAAATGTTTGCCTTTGGAATTTTTTTCTTCTACAGTGTCCAGCGTACGAGATAATTGATGTTATATTTTATTAGATCAGACTTTTCGGACGCGGCGATACCAAATATGTGTAACTTTTATATTATTTTATTTTTTTTATTTTTAAAATGACGACAGGGGGGTGATTTGAATTTTTAATTTTTTTTTTTTTTTACACTTTAAAACTTTTTTCTTTTTTTTTTTTTACTGTAACTTTGAGTCCTCCTAGGGTGCTTCACCACTAAGGGGCTCGATCATTTCTACAGCCTAATGCATTGTATATACAAATGGTTTCCCCATTTCCTGCCCGGACCCGGAAGTGGGGAAATTGAAAACATGGCAGTGATGGAAGCCTTCACAAGGCTTCCAGCTGCCATTCAGCAATCAGGACACAGCGATCTCACATTGCGACAAACACGGTCTAAGGTGTTAAACAGTGTGGGGGGCGCTGTAAACGCCGGGTGTTAGCTGCAATTAGCCGCTAACAACCGGCATCAGGACGTATCCATACATCCAATGTCGGCAAGGGGTTAAAGATCTTGTAGAAACAAGTCAGTTTGCAATATATGTCCATTAACAGTGTCGTACCTATTCCTAGATATCCCCTCTTGTCTGGGCTGCATCAGCTCCTCAGGTCATTATAGCTACAGACCTGTTCGATCTCTCCTGCTAGGCTGCCAACATTGCTCGCTATAGCTACAGACCTGGCGTCCTCAGCAGCTTGTCACTGCAGGCCAGTAGTAGCCAGTAAATCACCCCTGAATTTAAAAATGAAATTGAGAAAACAGGACTGAGGTGAGATGAGTCGATGTAGTGAGGCAAACTCTTTAATGACAAAATTCACAACAGGTGTTTAAGGGAGGTGAGAGACACCCAAGTTTCCCGTCAGACCATTCATAACCATTTACATCTGCATGGTCTGTGTGCTAGACGACCTGAGAACACCACCAGGCACAGGCATCATCGTCTTGCATGGACCAGGGAGCATCTATGCTGGATGAGGGACCAGAAGTCCTCAGTGCTGTTTAGTAATGAAAGTCGTTTCACTCTCAGCATCAATGATGACCTCCAATGATGCTGGAGATGTCAAGGAGAGCGCTATGCATCAGCCAGGTCAGGTATATAACCTATAGGTTGGTATTATATACTCTGTGATTTATTATAAAAGATGTTGCTGGTATGTTGGCCCATTCCTCCATGCAGATCTCCTCTTGAGCAGTGATGTTTTGGTGCTGTTGCTGAGCAACACGGACTTTCAACTCCCTCCAAAGGTTTTCTATGGGGTTGGAGACTAGCTTGGCCACTCCAGGACCTTGAAATGATACTTACGAAGCCACTCCTTCATTGCCCTGGCGGCAAAGGCGTAACTTCGAGCTCTTGGGCCCTAGTGCAAAAAGCGAAATGGGGCCCCCCAGTTACCATTCACCATTTGCAATACTGGTGTCTTCTTATGTGGCAGAAGGGCTTTTGGGCCCCCTGATGCTGCAGGGCCCGGTAGCGACTGCTACCGCCGCACCCCCTGTAGCTACGCTCCAGCCTGGCAGTGTGCTTGGGATCATTGTCATGCTGAAAGACCCAGCCACGTTTCACCTTCAATGCCCTTGCTGATGGAAGGAGGTTTGCATTCAAAATCTCACGATATATGGCCCCATTCAATCTTTCATGTACAAGGATCAGTCGTGCTGGTCCCTGTGCAGAGAAACAGCCCCAAAGCATGATGTTGCCACCCCCATGCTTCACGGCAGGTATGTTGTTGGATGCAACTCAGCATTCTCTCTCCTCCAAACACAACGAGTTGTGTTTCTAACGAACACAAATCTGGTTTCATCTCACCATATGACAATGCTCCTCTGGATCATCCAAATGCTTTCTAGCAAACTTCAGATGGGCCCGGACATGTATTGGCTTAAGCAGGGGGACACGTCTGGCACTGCAGAATCTCAGTCCCTGGCGGCGTAGTTTGTTACTGATGGTAGCCTTTTTTATGTTGGTCCCAGCTCTCTGCACATCATTCACTAGGTCCCCCCGTGTGTTTCTGGGATTCTTGCTAATCGTTCTTGCGATCATTTTGACCCCACGGGGTGAGATCTTTCGTGGAGCCCCAAATCGAAAAAAGATTATCCGTGGTCTTGTATGTCTTCCATTTTCAAATTATTACTCCCACAGTTGATTTCTTCACACCAAGCTGCATCCCTATTGCAGATTCATTCTTCCCAGCCTGATGCAGGGCTAAAATTTTGTTTCTGGTGTCCTTCGACAGCTCTTTGGTCTTCACCATAGTGGAGTTTGGAGTGTGACTGAGGTTGTGGACAGGTGTCTTTTATACTGATGATATGTTCAAACAGGTGCCATTACTACAGGCAATGAGTGGAGGACAGAGGAGCCTCTTAAAGAAGAAGTTACAGGTCTGTGAGAGAGAGAGATCTAGCTTGTTTGTAGGTGACCAAATACTTATTTTCCACCATAATTTACAAATAAATTCTTTCGAACTCAGACAATGTGATTTTCTGTATTTGTTTTCTCATTTTGTCTCTCATAGTTGAGGTCTACCTATGATGTCAATTACAGAACTCTCTCATCTTTCTAAGTGGGAGAACTTACATAATTGGTGGCTGACTAAATGCTTCTCTCAACACTCAATTCTTTGGTTTCCAAAGGCTGAAAATCCTGTAGTTTGTATCAAGAGAAGCAGCACTTTCCTGATCATAAAAACAGGAGTCGGTTGTCAAAAACATGGATTATGAGGGAGATGTCCTTGATGTATATATTTTTCTTTGTCCATAGAGATATGTTTATTCTATGCTCCCATCTATATTTGCCCTGAGAACAACCAGTCTCCTCTTTCACTTTATTAACCTATCTTTTCTCATTAAAATGTCTGTTAATTGAGGCTGATAGAAAAAGGTGATATAATTGAATTAGTAAAATACCCACTTGAAGTGTGTTTAGGAAAACTTAATGTGGCTTTAGATGAAACATATAATACATAAGACATAACCTTTAGAGAGAGAGCAGGTTTAGCAAAGAATGAATCCCTAGCAGTTCATTTTTATTATATTTGCATATGTCTTAGCGCCTGCTCAGTGCTGCTGTACTTGTGTATCTTTGCTTTTTGCATTTCAGACGTGCACCAGTGTATATGTTTCATTATTGGTTGGATGGCCAGCTTGTTTCATTATGCCGATTACTAACATTGCTACCTAGTGGTGGTCTTAGCTTCCCTTCCTGTGATATACTTGCAGGAGTCTCTGTGTTTTAGGAGGCAGATTAGCTCCATCCAATGCTTACATGCATTCAAGGCTTCAACTTGTTTTTTGTGCTGAATATGCATGGAAAATATAAAGATAACATGCACTCCTGTTTTTTTAACACATCACAGCACTCGTCACACAACATGCAAAAAAAAAAAGACACCGTGTGCAGCCCTGATACATGATTTTTTACCTGTATTTTAAGACTTAAAACACTCAGTTTACATACCAAATTGTGTGTGAAAAAACACCATGTGAATTAAACCATAGACTATTGTCAATAGCGTTTTTGAAAGAGGTTGCCTGAAAATCCATAGGCCTCAATATACTGTATAAAATTCAGTACAAACATTACTCTTTTGGTTGTTCCATTTTTCTCTCTTTAGGGGTGTTTTTTAGGCCAGCAGCATTTGTGTTTTTTAGTAAAAGCAGCATGCTGTAACTGGGGCCTTTTTCCTCATAGACCTTGTAGTGCTAGTGAAATATGTGACTATTTGATGTCATAATTTCCATTTCTTGTATATTAAACTAATGATAATTTCCATTGTTGTATCACAAGTTATAATCACACAGGCTTACATGCCTCTGTTTAGCTCTCAAGCCTGTAGACTTCACTTGCTTAATTAACGACCTAATGGGGCCACATCGTCTGGTTTCGGAGTGATTCTGTATTTCCTTATCTTAGACTCAGGGAGCTGGCCCCTCCGTGGTACAGGAGGAGGCGTAGGTTGTGTCTGCCAGTTTTTTTGTTTAAGACTTATAAGAACCAGAGAAACTTTGGTGACTTCAGAAGCTCTGGTGTTGCTTGTGTTGTCTCTGGAGTTCCCTGTATTCGCCATTTAAGCTTCTCATGGCTGAAGTCATAAGAACAGGTGATGTCAGCTCTGAGGTGAAGTTTGTAAGTATTTAACCTCTGTAAATACATATTTGGCAAAACTTTCCCCAATGTCACACTATTTTCTGTAACCAGTTTATTCTCTTACTTATATGTTATATTTGATCATAATTGATTGATTCCTATGTTAAATAAAATTGTGTTGTATCCTGACTGTCTGGCCTTCTTTAAAGCTGTATCTACAACCTGTATTGATAAAACTTGGCCAAACAGACCTCCACTGTTTTTTTCTCTCCATGTTTTTAGTAAAAGCAGCATGCTGGAGCTGGGGCATTTTTCCTCATAGATCTCCACAGTTTTTTTCTTTCCGTAAAAAAAAAACACGCAGGTGTACATGTGGCTTTTTGTGTGTTTTTTACAGCATTTTTCACATACTACTATACCAGTCAAAATGAATCATTTAATCCTATGATCTAGGAATCACATCATTTCTATGAGAAAAATACAGCAGAAAAAAAACACTAAAATGCATGTAGTTAAACACATGATTTTTTTTGTGAAAATGCCACAAAAATATAAAATAAATGCACAATAAATATAATTTTAAAAAATGCTGTGAAAAGTGTGTTTATGAAGGAAAACTTATTGCATAGTCTCTGCCTTTGTCTAGAAAACAGTTGCACAAAAAAATATTCTACTGCACTTATGCCACCTACAAAATTCTACCTCCTAGGCAGCTGTCCATGGCGGATTCCTCTTTGATTTCTCTTAGGCCATGTTCACACGGCTTAAAATGGGCCGTATTTCGGTCCGTAATTACGCACCGAAGTGCGCCAATTACGGGCCGAAAACGGCCCATTCATTACGGTAATTCACAGTTCTCATAGAGAACTATGGATTACGTCTCCTCTCCCCGCCCGGCGAATCCGCCGGGCGGGGAGATAATTCACCTGTCACTTTCTAGCGGCGTATACGCGCCGCTAGCAGTGATAGTCAATGGGCCGGCGAAGTGCCGGCCCCCCTGCTTACTCCCCCGCTCCCCCGCCGCCGCCCCGCCCACATGGCGTAATTGCGGGGCGTAATTACGTCCCGCAATTAAGCCGTGTGAACATAGCCTTAGAGTCTTTGGTAAAGAAAAGCAGTGACCGCCTTAGTTGCCATGAGCAACTGCTTCACTTTTCCATTAATTTTGAGAGCTCTACCTAATGTTCGACGCTGAGCAGTGTATGTAGTGAAAAGATATAGAACATAGAAAAACAGAAGCAGTCGTATTAATGATAAAGCAGAGGTAACCCCTCATGCACCTTCATCTTCTGTTATAATGAATAATACAGATATGGCTAAGTGTCTGCACAGCACCTGTCCTGTGTCTTAAATAGATCTCATGCAGGATCACTGTTTTATTCTACACAGGACATGTAAGCAGCATGTCTCAAAGCAGTGCAGCAAGAGTTGTATACTATTAGGCCTCGTTTACACGGCTTATTTGGGCGCTGATTTCAGCCGTACTGCGCGCCGTATTTGCGCTGCAGTACGGCTGGAATCCGTCCTAGTCATTACGGTAATCCACAGTTCTCATAGAGAACTGTGGATTCCGTCTCTTCTCCCCGCTCGGCGAATACGCTGAGGGGGGAGAAAGCGATATGCACATTATTTACGGAGTGTACACGCCGTGAGTAATGAGTGTCTATGGTGCCGGCCAGCTGCGGGCCCCCCCGCCCTGCCCCCGCTGCACGGCTGCCGGCGTAAATGTGGGGCAAAATCCGTCTCCGCAATTAAGTCGGCAATAAGCCGTGTGAACATTGCCTAAGGGTGCTTTCACACGGTGCGTTTTTGGTGCGTTTTTGATGCGTTTTTCAATGCGTTTTTGTGCAGGAACGTTCAGCAATTAATGCTGTACATTGCTGCACAAAAATCGCGGTATTTACCGCGATTTTACAGAGATTTTTGCCACGATTTTTGTGCAGCAATGGACAGCATTAATTGCTGAGCCTTCCCGCACAAAAATGCATTGAAAAACGCATCAAAAATGCACCAAAACCGTACCGTGTGAAAGCACCCTTACACAGTGTATCATACAGATGGAGGAGGTGAGCAGCCAAGGGATACATCTGGTCTTGGAGCCACCAGTTGTCCATTACAGGTCTAGAGTTGGCTTTTAGCAGGTAATGGGTACAAATTACCTCACATACTCACCTGCTCTACATAGCAGGAGTCAGCAGGTAGATTATAGATTAATCTGCTGTTTGAGGATTATAACACAGGCCAACTGACCATTTCCACTGATTTCCACTATTAATGGTTTTCATATGCTTGTCTTCTGCCAGTACCTGACCATTATAGGACATTAGGCTGCATACGCATTACTTACCTCTTCCCACAGTTTTGTCGAAAATCATTTTTTTAAAGCTTCTTAGAATTTTGTTTTGTCAGATTTAGCAAGAACTGTGGCATGTTGCTTTCAGTGCCATATGTTTGATGGTATCTCTCTGCACAAGCAGCGCCTGATAATGCCTGTACAGCAAGGCACTACTGCACTCCATGGACTGCCATACAGGCTATGTGCTCTTATTTGTGAGTACTTACATGAGAATCTGCAGCAGCTGAGGTGTGTATTATAAATGACTTACTATCAGTCACCTTGCACTTTCATTCAATGTTTAAGGGTAGGTTTACACTACAGACTTTCCCAGTCGGAAAAAATTCTGCTGAGGATTTTATCTTTGCAGCAGTGGTTTACATTTCTAATTTTCACTTGGGTTAGTCCTGCTGGAGAGGGATGCAACGAGGATCTGTTTAAAAGGGTTTTCTACTCTTTTTCACAGAGCCACAGGCAGCTTAAGACTCAAACTTCCTTTTCAAGCTGTGGGTGGTTCTATAGTAGTGATTAGCATTTCAACTCGTATTCCCTGCTCTTTAATTGCCCTGACATGACTGTAGGACATGTAATCTATTTTGCAGAAGACTACAGATCTCAAAGTAAACAGACAATCAAAGGTAATCAATCTTCTTTGTTTTTTAGGCTAAGTCCACACAGCATTGACTTTCAGATGGTTTGCGGATTTGAAAACCGTCTGAAAACCAACAAGCAAGAGGATATAGTAGAGTGAAGTACATTTGTTGACACAGATGCAGCCACTTCTGTCTACAACAACACAATCACAGCCACTATCTATTTGGTTGCCCCTCTCATGCAGACCACAACCCGCAAAATCAATAGGCAACTGATTTGACGAGAAAGCCAAGGCAAACTTCCAGTTGCTGAATGCTGGAAGAAAACCCACTCCAGCCCCTCCTCTTACATGGGACTGTTGTGTGTTCTGTTTTATGTGGAACTGCACAAAATGTACATGGGTAAATCTCTCTCTCCTGCGTGTTCTTGTCCGTGACCTGGGTGGGACACAACGCTTAGCCGACAGTCAGCAATTCTTTAGCTGGGTGTTACCCGACCTGGGCTCAAACACCATTGCTAAGCACAAGTAAAGCAGCCCATTCTCTTAAACCATAGCACTTTGCTAATGGTAACCAAGGATGTACATGCTTAGATTTTTGGTCCCCTCATTTTGAACTATGATCTTCGTAGTGAGATAACCCCTTTAACTTCAAGTCTGCACTCACTTCTGCAAACAGGATGACTTAACTACTGTCATATTTTCTCTATCTCACAACCTTAGACAACTATTTAACACCTTCAACTCTACTCCATCCACTAGCCTTCCCTCCCCATCTCTCATCTCCGCAGATGGTTTTGCCACTCACTTCTTAAACAATGTCAACCTTTTAAGAGAAAGATTCACCCCACAATCTCCACCTACCTATCTGCACAATGTTCTTCTCCCTTAACATGCTTCTCCCTTGTAACTCATGACATGCCTTCCTCTCTACTCTCGAAATCTAACCTCCCTACCGGTAATCTTGACCCAATGCCATTCCACCTTATCCCAGACCTTAGTGCTGTTATCATCCCAACCCTCACCCATCTTTTCAATCTATCGTTAACCTCTGGCATCTTCCCTTCCTTCTTTAAACACACTACCATCACACCCATTCTAAAGAAACCATCTCTAGACTTCTCTTCTCTGTCCAACTATTGTCCCATCTCACTGCTTCCGTTTGCTTCTAAACTCCTTGAAAAGCAAGTCTATCTTCAACTGTCCTCTCATCTCTCCACCAATTCTCTTCTTGACCTGCTGCAATCTGGTTTCTGATCCCATCACTCTACTGAAACTGCCCTAACCAAGGTCACTAATGACCTAGTAACTCCAGTTATCTAGTAACTGCCAAAGCCTCACGCCTATGCTGTCCTTCTTCTCTTAGACTTGTCCTCTGCCTTCGACACTGTTAACACTCCCTCCTGCTACACTTCATCTCATCCCTTGGCATCATGGACTTGCCCTTTTCCTAAATCTTCTCATACCTCCCTGTCATTCAGCATCTCTCACTCTTGCACCACCTCCTCATCTCGCCCTCACTTTTTTGAGGTTCCTCATGGGTCAGCCCTAGGTCCTCTACTCTTCTCTATTTACACTGTTTGCCTTAGATAACTCATAGCATCACATGGCTTTCAGTACCACTTGTATGCTGATGATGCCCAACTTTATATTTCCGGCTTAGATATTAGCTCTGCTTTCCAGGATCCCAGACTGTCTATCGTCCAAATCCTTCTTTTTCTCCCGCCTTCTAAAACTAAATGTGGAGAAAACCGAATTCATCATCTTTTCATCATCTCACTCTCCCACCTGATCTATCTATCTCAGTCAATGGCTGTACACTTTCACCAGTCGTGCAAGTCTGCTGCTTTGGGAATCATCTCTGTCCTTCAACCCACACATCCTTACCTCTGTCTGCCTAAGAAATATTACTCAAATATGCTCACTCCTTAACTTCGATACTACAAAAATGCTGGTCCATTCCCTTGTCTTTCCTGCTTAGATTACTCCAACATCCTTCTCTGCAGCCTCCCGTCTAGCACTCTTGCTCCCCTTCAACTCATCCTTAAAGGGGTTTTGCCACCATGTAATGTTGACCTGGGAACCTCCAAAATGGGTATTTAATCACTTTTCTAAATATATGTGATTAAAAAAAGTGAAAACTCTGAGAGCTACAGCATTTCTCAATCCCCGTTGGTTACCACAAAGCCAGGAGCTGAAAGGCCGCGCTTGCGTGAATCACTTCTTATCTGATGACAGGCAAAATGAATGGTCTTTTAAGGCACCGGGTAGCAATATGTTTTCTTTTGTATACATTTGTATATATTTGAGTGAACATGTCACAGGATCCCCTTATGCAGCTCTGTGCTCTGGCTGTGTGTGTCTGTGTGCATCTCTGTCTCTTGCTCCGTGATTTGTTTGTTTACATTACATTAGCTTCTTAGCAGATAAGGTTTCTCCTGACAGTGCAGTGTATGAGCCTGTGTCTTGCTGTATTGAATCCACTGTTGTACTGTTTATTAGTTCACTTAAGTTTTGAGACGCTCCCTTGGATTCCTCACTCCGCCCTCCCCTCTCCCTCGCTCCACGGCAGCTTCATGACAGCGTGATTTGTTTGCATTCTGCCTGGGCTAAGCTGAAGGGTAAGAATCTTTGTCTCTAGGCAAATCCCCTTTAACTCTGCGGTCCGTCCAATCCACCTCTCTCCTTACTACCCTTCTGCACCTTCCCTCTGCCACTGGCTCCCCATTGACCAGCAAATTCAGTTCAAGTTACTAACCATGACCTACAAGGCCCTCATAACTTCCCCCTCCATACATCTCTGCCTTAATCTCTAGAAACCTCCCATCATGCAATCTCCGCTCCTTACAGGACCTTCTATGTTCTCCCCATATCAGCTCCTCACATAACCTTCTCCCAATATTTCTCCCATGCTTTCCTAATACTCTGGAACACAAACACATTCAAAAGCAACCCAAAAACCCATCTTTTCAGAATAGCCTACCACCTACAATAACCTCTCTGCCACTACACTATCTCACAAACATGTCTGCCCCTCACCTTCTATCTCACTCCTCCTTAATTGTAGATTGTAAGCCTTAGCAGGCAGGGTCCTCTCTTGCTCTGTACCAGTTGTTATTGATTTAGTGCTTCCATTGTACTTTGTTGGGTCCTATTTTTAGTATGAGTTTAGATTTAAAATAATAATAATAATAATAATAATAGTAGATGTATAATGACTCCATAAAACAAAGCCATAATATGTCTACTATGTTATATACACTAGATCATTCCCACATATGATGAAACCTTGCACTGAGGTCATCACACTATATGAAGTAATTTTGAAAATTTACTGTACATCAAATAGACTGCAGAACTGGAAAGGTGTTAGGGTATGTTCACACGGTGTAATGTGGCGCAAAACGCCAGGTGTTTTAGAAGTACGCGCTGGACAGGGACTTCTATTATCCTCCGGTGCGTAAACGCCATGAAGAAACGACATGTCACTTTTTCCCTCCAGCGTTCAATACGCGTTGGGGAACATGGGCATAATTCATAGCAATTACGCCGTGTGAACATACCCTTAAGGTAACAATTTCTACATAATGTTCTGCGGTGAAGAAAATTGTATTTCCTTATTGAGACTGTATTTTAGTTATTTATTTACTTTTCGGTGATACTGAGGGGAAAAATAGACTCTGTAACCTTAGAGAGGGAGTTATTTTACAGCAATTTTAACAAACTTTTAATTTTTCTATCAATGTTTGCATATGAGGGCTTCTTTTTTGTGGAGCGGATTGTATTATTAATGCCATTGTTTTGTTATACCTATTTTCATGGATAAACGTTCATTATTTTTTTTATTCACTTTTTTTCTGGCAGATTAAAATAAAAAAAGTAATTCTGATTTTTTTGTTTTTTAAACACAACTCATTGTACAGTATTGATAGCATTTCAGCTTTATTCTCTGTCATGATTACTGGAATATTATGTTTATATAGTTTTTTGGGTTTTTTAATGTCTTACTGACTTTACAGAATAAAGTCACTTAAAACAATTGTTCTTGTGTCATCTTATTCTGAAAATAATGACTTTTTACATCAAAGAAGAAATTATAGCAATTCTGGCATTGTTTTTTCTAAAATATGGTTTACAGTGTCCTGTAAGATAAAGAATGCATTGTACAATAATTAGTATTACAATACTAATAATATATTATGGGTTTTTTTTCACATAATAATGCCCATTTTCCATAAAATGCTTATTCTTTTAATATGCTTTAACTTATTATCCAAGTTTTTGATATATTGTTTTAGTTAAACAAGGGGATGGACATAACACAATGCAATAATTCTGTATTGAAATGTACAGTATTATACTTGTCAGTGTAAAACCAGGTTTAGGGCCTAATAAGACTACAAAGATGGCAGACCGGGATACCGTCATTAGTTCCCCGGTTCCCACAGACATCTATCAGCACATTACAATATAATTGTGGGGATACTGATGAGCTGACATAAGGATCACTATCCCTCTTACTACTCAGATACGTCTGGTGGGATAAAAGGAGGGAATTTGAATTCTCAGATTTAGGTAATTACTTGATACAGAAAGGAATTGGCACACCATCACTGAGTCGCAACTGCTGCCATCACACTTCAAACAACCTTCCTGTGTTAACCAAACTTTATTATTATTATTATTTATTTTTAAAGCGCCATTGATTCCAGGGCGCTGTACAATCGAGGGGTTACAATCATTACATAAGTCAAACGAGTACAAAGATAAATGAACAATGACAATTGGCACGACAGAGAGAGAGAGGACCCTATCCGCGAGGGCTTACAATCTACAAGGAGGGGGAAAGAGACAGGAGGTGGGGGGCAGACATGTCTGCGGAGGAAGTAGTGACAAGTTTAGTGAAGGTTGTAGGCAAGCCTGAAGAAATGGGTTTTCTTTATCACTTTATTATTAGTTATGGTGTAAAATAACTTGGCAACATCACCCAAACTTTCATAGCATTTGGGAACACAGCGTACCCCTTTACTAATAATTTTTGAAAAGATGGCATCTTCATGTAAAAAAGGTAAGTACTTATAGAAGACCTCTTTTATAGCAGTAAAACTATGGCTATATGCAGTAGAGAAAACTAATGGTATATTTTTTAGAGCATTAGTACCCCTGTTTCCCCGACAATAAGACAGTGTCTTATATTAATTTTTGCTCCTAAGGACAAGCTAAGACTTAATTTTAGGGGATGTCTTATTTTTTAAGAACAAGAATTCACATTTATTGTTGAACAAATAATCAACATGTATTAAAATCATACATGCCAACTCTCCCGTTTTTGGCGGGGGTCCCGCTATTTGGGGTCCCCCCCCCCGCCCTCCCGGGGGAGTTGGCATTTCTCCCGCCGCCAGCAGGCGGCGGGGGTCCTTTAAATGGCCGCGGCGTCGGAGTAGCGCTGGTGCCCTACTCCGGCGCCGCCGGTCCGTTCCCACGGGCGGGTGAAGCGGGCGCAGGTTCCGCTCACCCGCCAGGAGTATCGCTGAGCAGGGAGGAGGCAGGAGGGAGCGCTCCCTCCTGCCTCCTCCCCCTGTATGTCCGGCGCCGCTGTGCGCCATACACACGTCAGCGGCACAGAGGAAGTGACACACGGCTGCACTCACTTCCCCTGTGACACTGCTGAGGAGATGTCCAGGAGCGGGCCGCTCTGCAGGAGCCTGGTCAGGTAAGTGGATTTTCTTAATTTATTTTTATTAGTTTTAGGGGGGCACTGTCTGGCTACAATGGGGGGTCTACCTGGCTACAATGGGGGGTCTACCTGGCTACAATGGGGGCAATACCTGGCAACAGAGGGGACACAACCTGCCTAACAAAGGGAGCACTCCCAGGCGAACAATGGGGGCACTACCTGGCTACAATGGGGGGTCTACCTAGCTACAATGGGGGCAATACCTGGCAACAGAGGGGGCACTACCTGGCTAACAATGGGGGCACTACCTGGCTAACAATGGGGGCACTACCTGGCTACAATGGGGGGCACTACCTGGCTACAATGGGGGCACTACCTGGCAACAATGGAGGCACTACCTGGCTACTAATGGGGGCACTACCTGGCTAACAATGGAGGCACTACCTGGCTACAATGGGGGCACTACCTGGCTACAATGGGGGGTCTACCTGGCAACAATGGAGGCACTACCTGGCTAACGATGGGGGCACTACCTGGCTAACGATGGGGGCACTACCTGGCTAACGATGGGGGCACTACCTGGCTAACGATAGGGCACTACCTGGCTAACAATAGGGCATCTACCTGGCAACAGAGGGGGCCATCTACCTGGCAAACAATGGGGGCACTACCTGGCAAACAATGGGGGGCATCTACCTGGCTAACAATGGGGGGCATCTACCTGGCTACAAATTTGGCTCTACCTGGCTACAGAGAGGGCATCTACCTGCCTGTAAGGGGCACTACCTGGCTATAAGGGCATCTACCTGGCTTTCTTCCAAAGCTGTTATGCAGTTAGGTGGAGTAGGTGTGGCTTTTTGAAGGGGCGTGGCATACCGTCAAGATGGGCGTGGCCATGCAAATTTTTCCCGCGGCGCGTTACGCGCGCCGCCCACTAATATCTCCTGCTTTTTCATTTTCAAAAGTTGGCAACTATGAGTAAAATACTGTAGTGATTTCATCACAAACATCAGCAGAAGCAGCCAAACACTGAATTGCATTAAAAAAAATACAGTATGTCTTATTATCGGAGGTGTCTTATTTTCGGGGAAACAGGGTAGGTAGGTTTACTTAGTCAAAGTGTGCTTCGTGAAATGACACTGGTTTTGGCTCGGGCCCTCTCTAACATCCAGTTTTTGTATCCATAGCCTATTATTGATACAAGTGTTTTGTGACTGATAATCTATTGTGTCTGTACAGGCTCTGTTATCCCTGATGTATTCACCCATACTGTGCTGGCAGCAGGTGCAATACATGCCCGTGTGCAGTAAAAAATAAAAACATTTTTTACAACACAAGCAAAAAAAGTAAAAAATGTGATAAAAACATTTTTAAATTGTAACTCCCATAATGTCATATATGTTAAATATTATAAGTTTTGTGACATCATGTGTACAACAGGAAAGGCAAAACATTTATCCAATATTAAAACAAAACAAGGTAATGTGTCAGATGTGGCTAAACACTTTATTCAAGTCCATCAACGAGATCTACAGTATTTTTCATTGTATTTTGGAAAGATTTGCACCTCTAAAGGCCCATTCACAGGCATCTGTCGGGATATCATGAAAAATATATCCCAACTTATACCATAGAGAAGCCATGGGAAACAATAGGGAAAATGTAGTCTCTTTTAGACTGTTTCCTCTATTTCCTGTTGGTATACACTTTATGTAGTGGACACAGAAGTGTGGTCTACTATGCCGGTTGTCCAAGACATACATTGCTTATGAACCTGAAACAGTGCAAAGAAGTCTAAAGACACTATTTTTGCTCTGTTGTTGGTGATAGTTCAGTTAGTATTAATCAGTACACTTTATTAACTTATCCTGATGAATCATTCACCTTGTACTGAGCAAGTCGGTACTTTAATTTTGTGGCTTTGCATTGCACGTTTGGTTCTACTGATGCAGGTGCATTGAACGTTAAAGGGGTTGTCTCACTACAAGGATTGCTTTTTATGTTAAACATCTTGCAAAAACGTGTCACTTTGCAATATGTGTCCATCAACAGTGTCCTACCTATTCCTAGATATTCCCTCTTGCATGGGCTGCATCAGCTCCTTAGGTCGCTATAGCTACATATCTGTTTCATCTCTCCTGATAGGCTGCAAGCACTGGTAGCTATGGCTACAGACCTAGTGTCCTCAGCAGCTTGTCATTGTAGACCAGTAAAAGATAGTAAACACCAAATTCAAAAATGAAACTGAGAAAACAGGACTGAGGTAAGGTGAATCGATGTAGTGAGACAATCCCTTTAAGGAACGCTGTTTTGACAGGTATGTTTAGTATTTAAATTCATTAGACCTGTTAAGTACCATGATTCATTAAATTCAAACTTGGTTTTCCTCTAAGACGTTCCCAATGAGTCAACACTCAGGGGAGCGATTTCTTCTTTTGAAGGCACCTTTGCTATACTATTAATTGGGATAATTCATTCCACCACCATGACTCTTTTTGAATGGATTACTTAATACTGATATATTTCCATTTGCATTTTCCAACTGATGAGGCAGTGACAACATCCAGCCAAAACTCATCTGGGCACTAATATTAGAGTTTGTGCTTCAGACTGTTAGGACTACGCTTTGCAGAGTTGCAAATCTTGGGGGAGGCAGCTCCACTAAGGTACTGTATTGAGGGTGAATCTAGTGTGAGATTAGTATTATATATACCCTTATTGTATTTCGCAGTAGGTGACTTAAGACTTGAAAAAAAGGGAACAATATAGTGATATACAGTGTCGGACTTGGGGGTCTGGGGCCCACAGGGGAGTTGATCTCGGGGGCCCACCCTACTGTACATGAAAATATTACTGACCTCTCTGACATAAATGCGCCCATTTTACCACATAATACAGTGTGCAAAACAGAACTGTATGGTGTAGTACAATACCAAGTGAGCTACATATCTGTTTATCTCACACATATGTCAGTCTAGCATATCATAGAAACATGGCTATTTAGCTCCATCCATATCCCCCTCCACCCACATACAATATCCCCCTCCACGCTTCCCTTGGTCACGCACCTCACCACCTTCTAAAATAAACACCAGCAAGAAAGTCTAACTCCTATCACGGGGTCAGGTGTTCCCTCACTTTTACAATCAGAGACAAGTGTACCACTATACTAACGCCGATATATAACCTAAAACACCACCAGATAGAGACCACATAGTGGTCCGACACCAGCTCAGGTCACCTCACATTACAGTGAATATAGCACTGATCCAGTATAGAAGTAAAATAACCCCTGAAATCAGGGACTCACAGGAGACGTCATCTCTGATGAGTTGTTCTCTTCTCTTATGATTCATCAGGGACTCACAGGAGACGTCATCTCTGATGAGTCGTTCTCTTCTCTTATGAGTCGTTCTTATTCCCTTTTCTTCTGCATCTGTTCCACACCGCCATGATGACTTGTCCCGGCCACAACTCATCCCTGCAGAAATTACACACAAATATCTTAGAATCCTAACTTTTCCAGCACCTCTTTACATATTCCCATCTCTTTACAAACTTACCAGGGCTAGGAGAGCAGGTACAAGCCATAACTTAGAAGCACAATCTCCTAAGGAGTTGGAGGGTACAGAGAGGACTAACCCCTTGGAGATTATGCTACAGCAATGGGCTGCTCCCCTCAGAATCCTATTACCAGGTAGGTAGGCAAATTGGCAAGGCCCCAGGTAGCTAAATAAGCTCTATTTAGGTAGGTAGACACCCACTGAATAAGTTGGTAGGCCCAATTCAAGTAGGCCATGAGTGGGTAGGTAAATAGATCCCAGGTAGATAAGTAAGCCCCAGTTAGGTAGGTGTTGGTGAGTCTCAGTTATGTAGGCTGGAGGTAGTCAGGGCCCCCCTTTAGATAGTATGCAGGTAGTTAGGGCCCCCTTTACGTAGTAGGCAGGTAGCCAAGGCCCCCTTTATGTAGTAGGCAGGTAGCCAGGAGCCCCCTTTCTATAGTAGTCAGGTAGTCAGGGCCCCCTTTAGTTAGTAGGCAGGTAGTCAGGGCCCCCTTTATATAGTATGCAGGTAGCTAGAGCCCCCCTTTAGTTATTAGTCATGTAGCCAGGGCCCCCGTTAGTTAGTAGGCAGGAAGCCAGGGCCCACATTATAAAGTAGGCAAATAGAAAGGGCTCACTTTTGTTATTAGCCAGGTAGCAAAGGCCCCCTTTACTGATTAGGTAGTCAGGGTCCCCTTTATAGATTACGGAGCCAGGGCCCCCTTTACTGATTAGGGAGCCAGGGTCCCCTTTACTGTTTAGGTAGTCAGGGCCCCCTGTATATATTAGGTAGCCAGGGCCTCCTTTACTGATTAGGTAGCCAGGGCCTCCGTTCCTGATTAGGTAGCCAGGGACCCCTGTATATATTAGGTAGCCAGGGCCCCCTTTACTGCTTAGGTAGCCAGGGCCCCCTTTACTGCTTAGGTAGCCAGGGCCCCCTGTATATATTAGGGAGCCAGGACCCATGTACTGCTTAGGTAACCAGGGCCCCCTGTATATATTAGGTAGCCAGGGCCCCTGTATATATTAGGTAGCCAGGGACCCCTGTATATATTAGGTAGCCAGGGCCCCCTTTCTTATATTAAAAAAAAAAAACACACACAACTACTCACCTCGCTCCCGCTCCTGGCCACTTCCTGACACTCCCCGCCGGCTTCTGGTGGTGTCCTGCATAGGCGGCGCGGTGATGGGACGTCACCGCGCGCCTACGTCACCAATCGTAGCCGGCGCCTGGCAGGCTCAAGGCCTAACGTCTTAGGCCTGCCAGTGTGTATAGCGGAGCAGAGCGCTAGTGGCGCTGTGCTCCGCTGACAACGCGCAGCATCGGGAGTCGAGGACATTAGTCTCTGTGCACTCGGGACGCAGGTCCCAGGCGTTCAGGGACAGGATGCGGTGGCCGGGCCCCGGTGAGCGGTGGCACTGCCTCCGGGGCCCACAGCAGCTCGGAGCCCACCAGGAGAGTCACTGGTCCCCCGACGGCCCAGTCCGAGCCTGGTGATATATCAACTAGATCCTGTCACAGAAAATGAATTTTGAAATGACTCTGTTTTATCATAGACATGGATGGAGTGGCGATTTATTGCATGTTGGATCCATTTTTTTTTGTCTTACCCTAGCGAGTATTACCTTGTATGGTTTTATACATAATACTTTGTAGAGGTTTTAATGTTATTTATTAATTAAAAGTTATGTTTTAGGGTTATTTTCTTGCTGATATATACTACTACTGATTATTTGTTTTCTCCGATTTAGAATCCTGACAGATACCTGCAACAAGGGCAGGAAATGTGATGTGATTGAAGCTTTCATGTTATACATCTACTCCTGGCTTTTTCTTATATTGATGAAAGATCTTAACTTAAATTCACCTGTGTCAAACTGGCGGAAAAGTACGAGCTTGCTGTGTAAACCAGAACTTCATAAATGAAGGATTTATGGTCCTGATCTCTGACAGCTTCAAAATTAGTCAACAGTGCATCCAGAGATGAAAAGAGAAAACAAGTCAAATGCTTCCCTTATTAGCTAGAGATATAACCAATAGAAAGAGGGGGGTTGTAATCCCACTGGATAGAGCTGTATTGAGACCACATCTGGAATACTAGGTTCATTTTTGAAGATCTCACCTACAAAAAGACTCAGAATGAGTCAAAGGATGGTTTATGTAAATTGAGGAGGGTCTCAAGCACAACACTTATCAAGAAAGATTTAAATAATTTAATTTGTATAACCTGGTAGAAAGAAGAGAAAGGGCAGACCTGATTATGACCTTTAAATGTTAATGCTTTAACAAGGTTTAGGAGGAAAGAGTCTGAAATTAGATGCAGGAAAAATCAGAAGCAATGTCAGAATATATTACTTTACTTGGAAGAGGGAAAATCTCTCCTTAGGGAGAGCCACCAATAAATTGGTCGGTGTGAGGATTTACGCGCCTTTCAGACCTCACTGACTACTTTGCATAAAGCAAAGGCTTACGGGAAAATAGCTGAGGTGCTCCACAGCGCACTCTATTGGCTGGAGTTATCCTCAGTTCACATGTAGCTCGCAGAAGTCTTGCAATGTGAAAGGGATTTGAGCCAAACCAGTTAAGTCCATCTGCAGACAGCTGTTTTGGGGTATTTGTCCCTCGTCAGTGCAGTGTAGAACTTACTGGTTGGCTGGGTGAGAGGCAAGAGTGGCTTCGAAAGGGGACAAATCTCTCCTTAGGGAGAGCCACCAATAAATTGGTCAGTGTGAGGATTTAGGCACCTTTCAAACCTCACTGACTGTTTTGCATAAAGCAAAGGCTTAAAGAGAACCTGTCACATAGTTTTTGCCCCTCTGGTTGAGGACAAAATAAAGTAGTGTCAGACATGCTGTTCCCAGCGCTCTGTCTCTTATTTTGTAAGATGCTGTAGTTTTTGTGTATTTAATGCTCAAATCTGCACTTTTCAGCCAGAAGATCCATTCGAAAAGTCCTTCAGAGTGTCAGGTTTTTTTTAAACCCTGCCCACCTGAGGCTAGCCCCGCCCACCTCAACTGACAAACCTATTACTTTGAATAGGTAGAAACATGTGAATACCTGTCAGTGGGTGGGGCTAGCCTTTGGTGGGTGGAGCTAACACCTACTCATGTATAAGATTTGAGGGGTAAATACTCTAAAACGACAGTATCTTACAGAATAAGAGGCACAGTGCTGGGAACAGCAGGTCTGACAATAGCTTGTTCTGCCCTCAGCAAGGTGGGCACAACCTATGTGACAGCACACTCTATTAAATGGTGTTATCCTCAATTCACATGTAGCTCACAGGAGCCTAGGAATGTGAAAGGGATTTGAGCCACACCAGTTAAAGGGGTTGTATCGCTACAAAGATCATGTCCCAGATTATGGGGACAGTAAAAATAAGCACTTTTGTAATTGGGTTGCATTACCTCAGTCACTTGGTTTAGCAGATATGAGCTTTTCTGTTAATCTGTTTTCTATTTCTGCTGCTGCTAGTCGGGACACGCCTCCTTTTCTGTGATTGGCTAGTTGGGACACGCCCTGGTCGGATTCTGCCCCTGCACTGTGGTTGTCTGACTGACAATTCAGCCTGTTAGGACATGCCCTCCAGACCAGAAACGCCCCAGACACGCCCCCTGCGCTGTGATTGGCTGTCTGCACACTGTGTTTACTCCCCTCTGAGCTGTTAAAACCAAAAGTAAAGCCATCTATGTGAGAGGGCTGCTGGCTCTATACTCATCTCCCAGCTCTAAGGTGATTGATCTGGGTAATTACTGTCTGTGTAACTCATAGATCCCTTCATATAAACACAGTGTTACATCCTGTGCTTCCTCCATATAACACAATCTTAGTCCCCTGTCTGATAACAGAGAGGAGGAGGGTGAGGCAGTGTGCATTCCTCCATATTACACAGTCATACAGTCTCCTGTCTGGTAACAGAAGGTAGGGGGGGGGGGCCGTGGGCACTCCGCACAGGTGGTTCATCAGTTCAGGCTGTGTGTATAACTGGTTATAGTACAGCAAGGAGCTTGTGGAGCCAGCCTGGAGATAAAAGCTCTGCAGACACATAACACTGCAGGAGGCTGCAGAGCTGTCCAGACAACCTTCTGCTTCCCTGCCGCACACACAATGATGATGTCACAGCTTCAGTGAGGAGAGACACGCCTGCTGAGAGGAGATACATGTCTGCTGAGAGGAGAGACACACCTCCTGACAGGAGAGACTCGTCCCTGGATTTTGAATTCTATGTCACAGAATCAGCTCAAGAGCACGAACAGTTCAAGCGATAGCACCCCTTTTAAGTCCATCTGCAGACAGCTGTTTGGGGGTATTTGCCCCTCATCAGTGCAGCGTAGAACTTACTGGTTGGCTGGGTGAGATGCGAGAGTGGCTTGGAAGGGGGAAAATCTCTCCTTAGGGAGAGCCACCTAGTGTTACTTTATGTTACTTTACTGAATCAAAGATACTTAGAACAAAATTCCAGCCGTGGTTGGAAAATTAACAGCAAGTGACTAAGCACGACCTGAGATAAACATTTGTCTATCCTTGGATAACAATACATAGGAAACAGTATACGGGCAGACTAGATGGACCATGGGGACTGCTTTTGATGTCAATTTTCTCTGTTCCTGTGTTGTTTGGCATTCTAGAATACAGCTACTTAAGATGTGATGACACATTCAAGTTATTCTTTTCTTTAAGAGAGGATATCGTTGACAGAAGGTAGCAATGTTATCTAGAAGTGCCGTCAAGCATCTCCAGCTCTTCAGGCCTGTACTTTACATTACCTTCAGCAATTTCAGCAAAGTTGAAAAATATCCAGCTAAGCATTTCACCTTTTATCTACCTGTGAAGATGTGATTATAATGCAATAAACAGTCAATTGTGCCTACAAGGATGGGAAGATGATGTGTAATCGCCATGGCATTTTAACATTTAGTATACTGCTGTCATACTCCAAACTTAGATTAATCAATCAGATTGGCAGATGGTTAATAATATCACTCTAGAGACACTGCCCTGGATTTCAATGGTGGTGTGCTTTACTCAACCTGATCCAACTGTCGACTTTTTGCATGGTTATTTTAAGAGTATATTCTCCAGCTTGACACTCATGCCATGAGTCTTGTGTCCAACAGTTCTAAAGCAGTGTTAGGGCTCATTCATTATGGTCCTCCAGGCATAATAATGCAGTAGGCCCTGTCCAAATACATGTCATTGCATTAGGCCACATCTGTAACCATGCCCAAACATGACACCAAACGAGTCTATGCCTCTAACCAGCCCCATACAAAATATGCACAACTTTCTCCAGCAGTTCAGTGCCTATACAGATGTACTGTATATACTCAAGTATAAGCCGACCTGAATATAAGCTGAGGCACCTACTTTTGCCACAAAAAACTGGGAAAACTTATTGACTCGAGTATAAGCTTAGGGTGGAAAATGCAGCGGCTACTGGTAAATTTCAAAAATAAAAATGGATACCAATAAAATTACATAGGCAGGTATATGTCCCCCATAGGCAGGTATAGGCAGTTTAATGTCCCCCATAGGCAGTTTAGTGTCCCCCATAGCAGGTATAGACAGTTAAAGGCAGGTATATGTCCCCCCATATGCAGGTATATGTCCCCCATAGCAGGTATAGGCAGGTATATGTCCCCCCATAGGCAGGTATAGGCAGTTATAGGCAGGTATATGTCCCTCCCAGGCAGTTATAGGCATGTATATGTCCCCCATAGGCAGGTAGAGGCAGGTATACGTCCCATCATAGGCAGGTATATGTTCCCCTATAGGCAGGTAGAGGCAGGGTTTGTTAAAAAACACAATACACAAAATACAACGACCCACCTTTCTCCCCCACTGCACGATGCACTGCATCTTCTGCATTGCACAGGCGGCATGATGTCATCAGGCTGCGCAGGCAGAGTAATGACACTCACGCCGCCTGTGCTGGATACCCCGGAAGGCCGCAAGTCTGCGGAGTCCTATTGTGGACCCGGGAACGCTTGCTCTCTGCTTCACAATAGTCTTCAGCTGTATGCGATCCTAGTCGCATCCAGCTGAAGCGATCCCCACCGGCGCCCAGGCCATAGCAGCGCCTGGACGCTGACGGGGGACTCCAGTGTCAGTTGTATGCGCTCCCAGAGGAGTCGCATACAGCTGAAGCATCCCCGCCGGTGCCCGGGCCATGGCACCACCTGGACGCCGATGGTGACTCGAGTATAAGCCGAGGACGGCTTTTTCAGCACATTTTTTGTGCTGAAAAACTCGGCTTATACTCAAGTATATACGGTAGTTACATAAAATTATATTACCTAAATAAATATGTAAAGACAATTTTCAATGCATGATTCCTCTAAATAATGGTCATAGAGTTACCAAATAATACCACCATACAAGGAACAAATATTATCACCATACTAAAGATCTTGTAAAAACAAGTCACTTTGCAATATATGTCCATTAACAGTGTCCTCCCTATTCCTAGATATCCCCTCTTGTATGGGCTGCATCAGCTCCTCAGGTCGCTATAGCTACAGATCTGTTTGATCCCTCCTGAAAGGCTGCCAACACCGGTTGCTATAGCTACAGACCTGGCTTTCACTGCAGCCTAGTAGAAGCCAATAAACACGCCCCTGAATTCAAAATGAAAACAAGAAAATAGGACTAAGGTAAGATGAATCAATGTAGTAAGACAAACCCTTTAATTGGCCCAGCAAAAAATTAAAATGCAGATTACCTCTTACCATTCCCCTGATGAGGAGTAGAATCCCCTAGATGACAGGAGGCTCGATGCTGTGATGTCATTGTGACTGCTGCCTGTTTCAGGATACTCTCATGATGTCTTGTAGGCCACAGGTTTAGAGGGAATGTGTTATCAAAAAATGACTTATTGTTTAACTCACATTTTTATGTTAAACAATTTTTTTAGGAATTTTTGGTTATGTTATTTTAATTTTCCATATCACTTTTAGCATTTTTTTTAATAATTCTTAAGTCCTGCAGTTTTCACTTTGGCCACTAAGCCTAATAATAGTCTGACACTTCCTGTTCTGTTTAGAGAGCTTTCCAGCAGTGTGCTCATTATCAGTAAAAGCAGGGTCACATTGAAAGGAGACACCATTGTGTACAAATAACACAGAATCCACCAGTCACAAGAGGAGATGTCACAGCTCCCCCTCTCCCCTCCCTTCACAGTGAAAACTCTCCTATAGAAGTCTATGGGACAGAATCTGTCTTAAGAATCCTATGTGCATGAAGCTGCTGTAAAGTATCTCTCTGACTGCTGTTAAAGCTGTGCAAGCAAGAATGTCTTCCCCACAATCATATATAGACGGCCAAATTGAGAAATCTACAATCAGGAAATAAAAACGACAGAGGAAAAGAATATGGATCAGGGGCTTGATTTAATAAGTAAAATAATAAATTGGCGACAGATTCCCTTTAAAGCAGTCTGCTGCCTACAAGGCTTTTGGCTGTTATCTGGCACAAGCGGTGTGATATAGTGATATCACACCGCCTACGTCGGGAGAGCCTGCTGACTTCTTGTAGGCAGCCTGCCAATGGCTTTCTGCTCCACCATGGTTTTTAACTGTGTACATATCCTAAGAACATGCAAACAGTGAAATAAGGAGCACTGATCCAAGGCATATGCCCTGGATTTCCACAACACACGCTAGTAAGGGCCGTGGGCAACTACCTAATGTGCCCAATTGATAATATGGCCCTATGTATAATACTTTTCCTTTCTTCTAGTGATTTATTCCATTGTTCAGCATTGTTTCCTTCTTTGTTTCATATTGTGTTTTGACTTGTCCATTTGTTTCCCTATTCTGTTTTTTTATTGTAGCAGAAATATGGATGCTAAAAAATGGAATAAATGAGCAGAATTAAACAATGCAAGTACAGAATGTGCTTATAAATTCAACCAACATCCCACCTGCATCCCATCCTGCATCATGGAACCAGCCCATCCTCAACTTTAGCATTTTCGGTGACATGCCTTCATCTTTGGCATTCATGCCTTCATACAGTATCAGGGTATTAGAAAAATATAAGTAGACCAGCACTGAAGTTCCAAAAAACAATAACCTCACAAGAAGCACCAATGCATCAGACCATCCTAGGGCAGTAGAGCCCAACTCCCACCATCCAGATCCAGAAGAATTGAAGAAACGGATGTCAGCATGCTGACATCCGTTTCTTCAATTCTTCAGTATTAGGGTATTGTGAGTTGACTGTCACTTTTTTTTATCTGACTCTGATGGCATGGCAAATAGTTTTTGGTGTGCACATTCAGTGTAGTTGTGGTAGATCATGACATCTTTGATGGTTTTTACTGTATCAGCTGTTTTACTGCAATTTCAAGCTTTTTTCTGAACATTTCTTTATATCTTCATGTGGTCTGTTATACTCCTTTTTCTCCCTGATGACCTTCTTTATCTGACGTAAAACACGTTAGAAAAGGATTATTCGTAAGGTTAGGAATATAAGTAATTATTTTGGAGTTATTGTTCTATTGTAATTGGACTCTGGTTGATATATTATTTCTTGTGTGCTTGACTTTGTATTTCACATGGCACCAATTTGTTCTTCAAGAATTATACATATTGTGGAGTGAGTTTTATTCCTGTAAACACTCTAGAAGTATTTGTTGACATCTATTTTTTGCACTGTTGTTTTCTTCCCCAGATATACACTCACCGGCCACTTTATTAGGTACACCATGCTAGTAACGGGTTGGACCCCCTTTTGCCTTCAGAACTGCCTCAATTCTTCGTGGCATAGATTCAACAAGGTGCTGGAAGCATTCCTCAGAGATTTTGGTCCATATTGACATGATGGCATCACACATTTTGCCGCAGATTTGTCGGCTGCACATCCATGATGCGAATCTCCCGTTCCACCACATCCCAAAGATGCTCTATTGGATTGAGATCTGGTGACTGGGGAGGCCATTTGAGTACAGTGAACTCATTGTCATGTTCAAGAAACCAGTCTGAGATGATTCCAGCTTTATGACATGGCGCATTATCCTGCTGAAAGTAGCCATCAGATGTTGGGTACATTGTGGTCATAAAGGGATGGACATGGTCAGCAACAAATACTCAGGTAGGCTGTGGTGTTGCAACGATGCTCAATTGGTACCAAGGGGCCCAAAGAGTGCCAAGAAAATATTCCCCACACCATGACACCACCACCACCAGCCTGAACTGTTGATACAAGGCAGGATGGATCCATGCTTTCATGTTGTTGACGCCAAATTCTGACCCTACCATCCGAATGTAGCAGCAGAAATCGAGACTCATCAGACCAGGCAACGTTTTTCCAATCTTCTACTGTCCAATTTCGATGAGCTTGGGCAAATTGGAGCCTCAGTTTCCTGTTCTTAGCTGAAAGGAGTGGCACCGGTGTGGTCTTCTGCTGCTGTAGCCCATCTGCCTCAAAGTTCGCCGTACTGTGCGTTCAGAGATGCTCTTCTGCCTACCTTGGTTGTAACGGTGGGAATTTGAGTCACTGTGTTGCCTTTCTATCAGCTCGAACCAGTCTGCCCATTCTCCTTTGACCTCTGGCATCAACAAGGCTTTTCCGCCCACAGGACTGCCGCTCACTGGATGTTTTTTCTTTTTTTGGACCATTCTCTGTAAACCCTAGAGATGGTTGTGCGTGAAAATCCCAGGAGATCAGCAGTTTCTGAAATACTCAGACCAGCCCTTCTGGCACCAACAACCATGCCACGTTCAAAGGCACTCAAATCACCTTTCTTCCCCATACTGATGCTCGGTTTGAACTGCAGGAGATTGTCTTGACCATGTCTACATGCCTAAATGCACTGAGTTGCCGCCATGTGATTGGCTGATTAGAAATTAAGTGTTAACGAGCAGTTGGACAGGTGTACCTAATAAAGTGTCCGGTGAGTGTATATCCCATCTAGTAGAGGGCGAAACTAGGGTTCATCATAGGAAAAGGGCGGGGAACGAGGGTTTCTTTGGGTAGGGTTTTTTTGTTAGGGATTTTTCAAGGGTAATAATTAGATATTTTTTCTATTAAAAGTCATGTTTTACTGTCTAAAGGGTTCACATTTTTCACTGTGAATTTGGGTAATACCCTATCTGCTTATTTTTATGGTTTTTCCAGTCCATATATATTTTTGAAAACTGGTACTATGATTTCTCTCACTTCCCTCTCATCAAGCAAGTTGCACCACATTTTTGGTTTTTTAGACACTTTCTGTAAGTTACATATGCCACATTTAAAAAAAAAATAGACACTAGCTGTAGCTTGATCTTTAAAATCCATTAGTAGCACTACACAAAGTCCACACGAAGCCCAGACATTATTCTGCAATAACCAAGTCGACTCTAGCATGGTATACATTTCATAAGCAGAAATAGTTGCAACCTATGGTAGTACCATAGTGTGCTGGTATGTACTAAGTTGCCATTCCCCTAATGAACTGTAGTTTGCATTATGCCGTTTTTCCCATATGATACTTGAGCTTTTAGTGCCCCTTGCTAGGAATGTATTTGAGACCTGCTTCTGTCACGGTAAGTATGGCCTTTTTCTGTGATTTTAAGTACAGAATGTCCCATTTTTCAGTAATTTGACATATTGTCAGGTTAGAATATCAGGTGTAGAATTATATTTTCCTTCTACTCCGATCCAATTAGTTGTCTCAGTTCAAATTGGGTGACGGAGGTGTTAACAGCTGTGCTTAAGAGTTACACACCACATGCCAGTAAGTCTGGTGCATAAACTGTTTATTAACAGGAAGTTACAACTTGATATAACTTTGGTACGTATTAAGAATCACATGATTATTTTATCGTAATATGATTGGCTAAGTGGCTGTTGCTAAGGCAGATCATAATTGAAACATCATAACGGTCTCCTCATTTGCATCTACGCAGTATAACTAGGTATTAGCTGATAACAACATTCCTGCATTCTTTTCTGTATCATCCAATCTCCTGGAGGCCTCGGTCTCTTGCCGTAGAGGCAGCGCGTCTTGTTCCAAGCAAAGCTGTGTGGAAAATATCTGAGAAATTCAATAAGGACGTAACAAAGAGCAGTTTAAACACAATATATGATGAGCTTGTTGAGGATGTAATGATAGCACAGATTTAAATTTTTTCCATTAAATCATCAACTTGACAATATGAATGCCATTGACCTAGTGGTCTTATCACATGAAGAGTGAGGACACTAGCATGTCTTGACTGTCTATTCAAATACTGCAGGTTCCATAACATTGAAGTAGTGTCCCCTCAGTGAACATCGATGAACATAGTAAGGCACAATTCTTAATTGTCTTATCATGGATTAGATACTATAAGTTCCATTCAGTTATAGCTATAGAGCTTTCACACCATAGGCAGCCTCATGTTAACTGGTCAAATGTGCCTGCCTCAGTACTCTGTTCCGGGAGTTGCTCACCTACAATCTTGTAAAGAATAAGTGATGGGGGCGAGACACAGTTGTGTCATATTCCCACCACAACTGTCCCAAGTAGTATCTTGTAATGGTGTTCAATTTCTTCCACCATGATACCATAGTGCTCCGCCCTCTTGATAAATACTTTATACTTAAGAAACTTTTAGTCATAAATATTCTGTAAAAGTTTCCATGGATATTTAAGTCATTTCTACCTGCCATGCAAAAATATTAGGATAGAGTGTATTTGAGTGGGTATTCCTGTGAGAAGATAACAAGGTGACCATTTTGTCATATACAGTAATTTTGAGGGTCATCTTCATTTAAAAGCACTGTCTGCAGCCCTGTAGTAGCATTTACAGAACTTTTCAGTAACATCAACGAAGCTAAAAATGCAATGCCTCATGCTTACCATAGTGTCATAGATTGGGAGATAGGGTTTCTGCTTTTAAAGAATTCACGACAGATGAGTTAGAATATATTTTGGGGTTTTCACCAAGCATTTTATAGACCAAAATACTTAAATATTTCTCTTTTAAGGAAAAATGTCCTATATCGCGATGGGGAAGCACTTCAGTAGACAAGGATGTATCTGATATGTTCTTGCTGCTCAAGGCTCTACCTCAGGCTAGATTTTGTGATTAAAATCATGGTTTTGAAATGAGATCAGGATAGACGTTCTAACCGCAATCAAGTCTGATTTGGAGCAGGTTAACGAGGGAGGTGCAGCACTGAATCCACCTTCTATGGAGGAGGAGTGGGACACCGGAATAGACAGAAGGAGGATCTATGAAGATCTTCCCACGACTCCAGAAGAGGAGGAATAACATGAACTTATTAGCATGTTATCATCCCATCCCTTGATCAATCAACGTATTTAACCTTGCCCTTTTATTGTCATATATTAACCAATTACTGACCAGGCTGCTTAACCCCCTTCCTGCAGAGGCACATTATCATTTTCTTTAATGATGCATGCAAATTTAAATGCTAAAACACTTTCTCATGCTTGTTTATTTTACATTTTTTTTTGCCTATTTATCTTTGATATGTTAGGCTTTATTTTTACATTTTGATAATTTTTTTTTAATATCGGAAAATATTTTTAAAAAATTAAAAAAGGTCTGTTTTCCCATTTAGGCAGTGTTCACACGGATTATTCAAGCCGTAATTCCGGGACGAATTTCGCCCGCAGTTACGGCTTGAATAAGGGGCGGGGCGGGGGGTGCGGCGGGGGGAGCTGCCCGCCGGCCCCATAGACATTGCATTATTCACGGCGTGGACGCACCGTAAATAATGTGCATGTCACTTTCTCCCCCCCGCGGCGGATTTGCCGAGCGAGGAGGAGCGACGGAATCCACTGTTCTCTATGAGAACTGTGGATTACCGTAGTTACTGGGACGGATTGGAGCCGTACTGCTGCGCAAATACGGCGCACAGTACGGCTCCAATCAGTCCCAAAATTATCCTGTCATACACAGGACTTTACTAACCCTTTTCTAGCTATTACTATGGTGTGAGTCTTCATTATTTTCCCACTGACGAGTCCAGTGTGTGGAAAAAACGCGTATGGGTTTGTTATTATTGATTATCACAGGGTGAGATTGAGGGTAAGCTAATGGTTAGTTCCTAATAGGGACTCTATAGGGTGAGGAGAACAATAACTATTCATGGCTTTATAAAAATATTGGAGACATGGACATATCTCGTCACCCTTTCTGGACCACAAGGATTCCATTGAGCTTGCACATTAACCGAATGCGGTGAGTCCATTGTCAATGTGATCCCTTTTGTGCAATTTATATGTGCATTTTTTCTATGGAGCTTGCTATTGAATATTAGTATTATTTAAATGAAAGTTACGTTTTATTATTTTCTTTTATACGGTGAATTAATTAACTCAGAATTTGCAGTGATATATATATTATAAAATATACAGAAACAGGGGAAAAAATTACTCAAAGAAAAAAACAGAAACATGGCCATACTCACTGCTCGAAACGCTGAGATGAGACTGAACACAGCACAGAGACAAAACAGGCCCCCATGCTATTAAAGAAAAATACCCAGGTGCAGCTGATGGGTGGTAACCCATACATCTCTCCACTAGGTGGACAGAAAGCTGCACCTTAAATTGACATCTATTCACATAGCATGCAAAAAAGCAAAAAAGTCACAGTACCATAAGTTGGAAGATTATACTGATGCAAAAATACCCGTAAGACAACTGCTCGCACACCTTCCATACATGAGGGGGGCGGCTGCTGGTATTCTACTTGCATCCAGTCCCCAGTACTGTCGGGCAAAAAAACTATTTTCACATACTGGAAAAACATCAAATATGAGGTATTGGTTAACATAATGGCCACTATATTGTAAGCCTGCAAGCCCCTTCACGGCTCCTCATCTATTGCAGGTCCCTACACTCCCTTAAAATCACAAAATATACAGAAAAAGGGGAAAAAATTACTCAAAGAAAAAAACAGAAACAGCATGGGGGCCTGTGTTGCCTCTGTGCTGTGTTCAGTCTCATCTCAGCGTTTCGAGCAGTGAGTATGGCCATGTTTCTGTTTTTTTCTTTGTGATATATATATTATCTCATATGAGTTTATATACCGTAAGTATTTTTAATCTGTTATTTGCAGTGATTTAGTTACAGGGGGACACCAGGCCTTACTGAAAAGGTGACTATGAGCAGTTTGTAAATTGAACATTGGGATGTCTGAAAATGTGTAAAGAAAGGAAGACTGCAGATGGAAACTCCGTGTACACTTTAAACTCAAAGCAGCCTCTAACATGTTACAGCATTTTTACATGTCAATTTTGGTTGAAGATCAACTCCTAAAGGAAGCTATGAAAGGTCATCCAAATGTCGAAATCAACATTTACATAATTTTTGTTCGGTCTGTTGTGTCAATTTGGTTCTGCTTATCTTTCATTGTTTGGTGTTTTGGTACCTAGAAGCAGGCTCAGACTGGCGCTCGGTGGGCCCCTGAGCATGGCAGACCTGGAGTTGTTTTTTAACTTCATATACATCCTGAAAACAGACCAAAAAGCAGAGGCACGTACAGTCATTTACAGTAGCTGTAGGGTGGTCCCCTAAAATAAACTCCACCTGTGGGCCCATAAATACTCAATTGGTGGGCCCCTACTGTGAACTCCACCTGTGGGCCCCAGACACCCCATTCCGACACTGCTTAGAAGCCACTAAACTGCCTATAACCATCCTCTAGATCTTGCGGCTGATTCATCAGACATTTTTATTTGGATCTCCTCTTATTACTACATTTAAATGCGTCCTACAATTATACATAATCATTGTAAATTAGCTTGTTATGCATATTCATGTATTAATCATGCAATATGCTAATGTAAGCAGTCTCTGAAAATGTGAACATTCCTGAAGCCTTTTAGAAAATGTAAAATGTTATGTGACCAGTGAGGTAGAGAGTTCGGCTAAGTTCACATAATAGATTATTCCATGGAAATTATCCATTGCAGAAACTGCTGCAGAAATCCAAGGCGACAGCCTTAAATTCGTGCCGCACATTTGCACTTTGTAGTGCTGGTTTTTGCAGCTGTTATGGATATGGATTAGCCCGACTTCAGTGGGGCTTATCCATGGCATGGCTACTTGACACGGAATCCGGCATGTCATTTGACAAGAGACATGTAGGACGACATGTATGAAATTTAGCGTTAACACGCCAAATTTCATGGGCCTAATAACGGCATATAATGCGCCTGATTAATGAACCCACTTTACAGCGGGTCATAAATTATGCACATTCTAGCGCTCGGGTGACAGTTTGGGATCAGGTATACCACTTTGAAAGTAGCATCCCTGTTCCAGCAGTAATGCGCCCAGAAATGCCATAGCAAAACTACAAATACATATCTTCGTTTCAGTTTTAGAGTGCTCCAGAGATTTAAAAATGTATGAATGAGGCTGCGCCTGATATCAGGCTAAAGAGGCACCAGATATCTGGCGCAGACCTGTTCATACATGTCGCCCGTAATTTCTTTTTTTTCCACCAAACACTGATAAAAACTTCAAAATGCAAAAGCTAAAGGAATAAACAAAACAACTAAGACTAAATTCACTAGGCAAGACTAGAAAAAACAAAGGACCTCATTTAGCATAACCAATATTGTCTGTGTTACCCATAGCAACTATTTAAACCGCTCTGGAAAAACTAAAGCTGAGGCCCTAGTTATTAAAATAAGGATTAAATTTGCTTACCGAAATCTTTCTTGACTTGAGTCCAGTCCGAAGGGAAGGTAGTACAATATTCCTGTGTGTGCTGCCTGTAGGAAGAAGAGAAAGGATAACATTTGCTTGCCAAAATTTCACTCTTCCTGAGTCCGAAGGCAGCACACAAAGGAATATTGTGCTGCCTGTAGGACTATAAGGAATCAAGACTAAATATAAGCTTAGAGCAGAGGCGTAACTTTAAGGGCCGGGGCCCTTTTGCAAAAACTGAAATGGGCCCCCAAGCTACCATATGCCACTTATAATGCTCGTATCTCCTTATGTGGCAGGAAGGCTTTTGGGCCCCCTCAGGCTGCAGGGCCTGGTAGCGACTGCTACCTCTGCACCCCTTATAGCTACGCTCCTAGCTTAGAGACCCCTTAGCAAAATAACAGACACAATCTTTGCAATGCTGCCAAAACCAAGGAACTTTATAGAGAGGAGGAAATTAGTAACTTCACTCCAAGCGAGGTAAGGCTGTGCTGCCTGGTCAGCTGATCTACCCTGAAAGTGGCATTGCAACTGTCCCATATCCAAACTAACACATAGTTGCCAACTTTTGAAAATGAAAAAGCAGGAGATTTTAGTGGGCGGCGTGCTACGCGCGCCGCAGCAAAAATTTGCATGGACACGCCCATCTTGTCGGTATGCCACGCCCCTTCAAAAAGCCACACCCACTCCACCTAACTGCATAACGGCTTTGGAAGAAAGCCAGGTAGATGCCCTTATAGCCAGGTAGTAACCCCCCATAAGCAGGTAGTGCCCCTTACAGGCAGGTAGATGCCCCCTTGTAGCCAAGTAGATGCCCCCTCTGTAGCCAGGTAGGTGCCCCCCTTTGTTAGCCAGGTAGATGCCCCCCTTTGTTAGCCAGGTAGTGCCCCCATTGTTGCCAGGTAGTGCCCCCTCTGTTGCCAGGTAGATGCCCCCTCTGTTGCCAGGTAGTGCCCCCTCTGTTGCCAGGTAGTGCCCCCTCTGTGGCCAGGTAGATGTCCCCTAGGTTGCCAGGTAGTGCCCCGTCTGTTGCCAGGTAGTGCCCCCTCTGTTGCCAGGTAGATGTCCCCTCTGTTGCCAGGTAGTGCCCCATCTGTTAGCCAAGTAGTGCCCACATTGTTGCCAGGTAGTGCCCCCTCTGTTGCCAGGTAGATGCCCCCTCTGTTGCCAGGTAGTGCGCCCATTGTTGCCAGGTAGTGCCCCCATTGTTGCCAGGTAGATGCCCCCTCTGTTGGCAGGTAGATGTCCCCTCTGTTGCCAGGTAGTGCCCCCAGTGTTGCCAGGTAGATGTCCCCTCTGTTGCCAGGTAGATGTCCCCTCTGTTGCCAGGTAGTGCCCCCTCTGTTGCCAGGTAGATGTCCCCTCTGTTGCCAGGTAGTGCCCCCTCTGTTGCCAGGTAGATGTCCCCTCTGTTGCCAGGCAGGGCCCCCCATATAGCTAATAAAAATATAATAATAAAATCCACTTACCTCCCCAGGCTCCTGCAGCACGGCCGCTCCGGACGATCTCCTCAGCGGCGCAGGGGGAAGTGAGAGCAGCCGCGCGTCACTCCCCTGCAGCCGCGCCTCACTTCCCCCTGCGCCGCTGACCTGTTTGGGCGGCGCACACCCCGGGGCCGTAAATACTGGGGGCGGGGGGAGGGGGGCGCGCGCCCCCCTGCCGCCTCCCGGCACAGCGAGACTCCGGGCGGGTGATGGGGGCGCAGCGGCCGCTTCACCCGCCTGTAGGAGCGGCCCGGCGGTGCCAGAGTCGCGCACCAGCGCTACTCCGGCGCCCCGGCCATTTAAAGTACCCCCACCGCCTGCTGGCGGCGGGAGGAATGCTAACTCCCCCGGGAGGGCGGGAGGGGACCCCAAAGAGCGGGACCCCCCCGCAAAAAACGGGAGAGTTGGCATGTATGAACTAACAGGAAGAAGACAAAATTGCAGGAAGATTCCTGTCATTCATAAAAGTATTCATATAATTATATCCTCTTTTAAGCAGGACTATACATTTCTGGGGTTAACGGATGGGTAACATAGTCAGACTGAAAGCTTAAGGGTCAACTTATAATACTGCATCGTTGAACCAGAAAAAGGCAAAAATCCCTAAATATCACTAATATAGTGAATTAGAACATACTATACTTGTTTACATCGACTGACAGCAAACTGTGAAATTGAAGCACAAAGCATATTCGTAAGTTGCAGAACTTTTCACAAAATTCATGAAAAATGTCTTTAACCGCTTAATGAAACATGTCTGTTAGAGGCATATAAAGTGTGAGTAGGAACAACCTCAAAAGCTTGGCCTACTCCATATATGGCAAGTACTTTTTGGAAATTACAGCTGACACCTACTATAATTGACTGGTTATTAAACTAATTAGATGTCATGATCAGTGCAACCACAGCATCTAAGCTATTAAACAGGCTGTTCATCTCTATCACCCAATTGCTTCCCTTGAAAAGGCCCCCAGGTCTACCAGCATAGTATTCCTATTATTCCATGCCACTGCATATTCAAGCCCGACAAGAATGCTGAAAGTAAAAGACTGCATATATTTGTAAAAACAAAAATATTAAAGTAAAAAAAAAACTAAAATTAAAATGTATCTTACAAAAATATAAAAAAGTATAAACGATATCACCATGTCTGTAAGTCTGAAAATTAAAATATCTCATCCGACATAGTATTGAATATATATAAAACATTTTTGTTATTTTTGCTCTTTGATACATTATAGTGTACATTAAAAAAGAGAAAATAGGGGGATTGGAGGAACTGTGTCTTTTTCTCCTTTCACTACTATGTTTTATGAATTTATGTGTTTGGCAGCACATAAAATTTTACACAGGCGGCAGTGATTCCCAGTGTCGGAATGAGGTGCCTGGGGCCTACAAGTAAGCTTGATTCAGGAGAAGATGATCCTTGGGTCCCACCCTGCAGCCACTGTACAAGACTGCACATACTGCAGATGCCTCTTGCACTCTTCCTCATGCTTTATGCCTCTTTTTCTCTGTTTTTATCTTAGAAAAGCAGCCGCAGGTCTTTCATGCCCATGGATCCACCATGCCTATAGGCCTACCAAGTCCAGAAGTCCATCGAGGATTTCCTCTATTCCTCTGTGGCCCAATTTGAGTCTGGTGATTCCCGACATTGTGCAGACTAATAAAAAGGAATGCATTAGAAATGGTTTCTTAGGCGGATGTCCTAAGAGGGAATGACAAGATCACCAGGGGCCACCGTAGCAGGTTCATATAAGCAATATGTAACCACAGGAACATTTTTTTAATATTATTTCAACTGAAAAACTAAGCTATGCGTGATAGAGTAATGTAGTATTTAATCATGGGACAAACCCTATAACATACTAGTGAACAATGCCAGGTTATATATATCTTGTGAACTTTGCTCACTGCTGCTTTTCTGTTAAGAAACTAGTGGATAACATTGGGAAATCAATTCCTATGTCTTTATCAGTTCATTACCTGTTTTTGTAATGCAAACTGGTGGACGGTCTTTTAAATCATTCTAGCTATAAGGGACATTTCAAAGGTGGGAACCGCATGAGAGTCTTTAGCCTTATGACCCCCTTGAGCAAACACCCAAATGAATGCAAAGTACACTTTAGACCCCTTAAATAAAAAAAATACAAACTCAGGGCCAGCCCTTTATACATACACTAGAACTGACCCCTCCCAGTTTACAAAACCAAGACCAGAACCACCCTACAAACAGACCATAGGCCAGAACCCTCCTGTTTACAGAACCAAAACCAGGTCCCCATCTAAAGAACCAAACAACACCTTTATAGACCTTTAGCTTCCGACCAGAAGGTCAGCTACTCCCTTCTTATTCCTGAACATTGTCAGGACATTGTCTGCAGCATCATCTGGGAGTTGAAGGAAGTACAGGAACAGAAAGAGGTCAGTATTTGGTACACTTTGGAGATTTACCTGCCATTCTGTGAGATGTCTCCTTTATGTCCTGTGTGAATTGGCAAGTATGAGATAGAATATATAATCTAATATATAAAGTTACTACTATGTTTTACCCACCGTTTATTTATACCCGATCTCTAGTATTCGAATATTTATGTTAATGTGTAGCCTGTGCCAAACAGGGACATAATCTCACATCTTGGGAAAATGTGTTGCCTGCACTACTATGTGATTTTATGTCATCATTTGACCCAGGGCCGTTCCTAGGCTAAATTTCACTCAGGGCGAGGTGAAGAAATCCCCCTCCCCCACTCCGCCCATAACATAATGCACCTCAATGCGACACAGTTCATCACAATCTACCTATGTCATAATATCCAAATAGCTTTACCACTCTGTATATAACTACTTAATTATACTCATACAGTTCCCAAATAACACTGCTACACAAAGTGAGAATCCCAAGGTTAATATTACCAATATCCTTCTAAGACCACATATCACCAGCACATAGTGATTGAATAATACAAACTGACCATTACTGAATACAAACCATTATGCTACAACCTATAGCACCGGCATACAGTAACCATACAGTACTGGATACCAGTTGTACACAGGCTCAGCAGACATATAATCGATTACAGTGAAGTTACATCCAGGGACTCACAGGAGACATCTCTCTTCATCTGTCCCAGACCGCCATGACGACTTCTCCCGGCCACAACTCTGTAAAATTTACTAAACAAACATCTTAGACTCCTCAATTTATCAGCACTTCTCTCCCAATTCCTATCTCTATACAAACTCCCCATCTATAGCACCTCATATGGTAGCCATGTAATAGCCCCTGTAGCCAGATAATAGCCCCTGTGGCCATGTAGTAGCCCATGTAGCCAGACAGTAGCCCCTGTGGCCATGTAGTAGCCCATGTAGCCAGGTAGTAGTCCCTTATAGCCAGGTAGATGCCACTATAGCCAGGAAGATGCCCCTATAGCCAGGTAATAATCCCTTATAGCCAGGGAGTGCCCCTATACACAGGTAGATTCCCCTACAGTCAGACAGATGCCCCTATAGTCAGGTAGTAGTCCCCTTATAGCCAGGTAGATGCCCCTATAGTCATGTAGTAGGCCCTTATAGTCAGGTAGTGCCCCTATAGCCAGGTAAATGCCCCTATAGGCAGGTAGTGCCCTTGTAGCCAGGTAGTGCCCCTATAGCCAGGTAGTGCCCCCTTGTAGCCAGGCAGTGCCCCCTTGTAGCCAGGCAGTGCCCCCATGTAGCCAGGCAGTGCCCCCATGTAGCCAGGCAGTGCCCCCATGTAGCCAGGTAGCAGCTATTGATGAAATTAAAAAAAATTACTCACCTTGCCACGATCACACGGTCCTTGCGTCCAGGGCTGGGAGATGCAGAGCAGTGTCACGCAGCTCCCAGAGATCTCCTGGGACGCGCAGAGGCTGCCGACCCAGGAGATCCCAGCGTCGCCGTAAGCCCAATGCGACGCTGATACAGGGGAGAAGGCAGGACGGGAACGATCCATTCTGCCCCCTCCCTGTACCAGCAGCTGCCAAGCAAATGTGCAGCTGCTGAGTGAGTCAAGGGCTAACCTCCGGGCAGGCAGTCGCGGCGCCCCCTCGGGTGAGTGGAGCCTCGGCGCCCCAGGCAATCGCCCGCCCCTAGGAATGGCCCTGATTTGACCTGAAGAAAAGGTAAATCGGATCATGCAAACAGCTGCAGCCAGTGAAGGCACAACTGATCCATCTATCTTTGAGGAACAGCCTTTTTAGCCACTGAGTGCACATTACACCTTAACATTGTCAGTAATATGCAATAAGATTGATAGCTAAGCAGGGGCGTAACTAGAGAAGCCTGGGCCCCATAGCAAGCTTTTGGATGCCTCCCCCTTTGCCTCCCCGACCACGGACATTTACCAGGACCTCTTAGGTCATGCAATTACTAGATAATACAAGGAGTAAATACCTCGCCATAGATATCCCCATCATACTGCTACCAAACAAATCCCACTATACCAAAACCAATATATCCAATAACGCTATTACATAGGAACTTGATTATACCGCAAGAACACGACCACAAATTACTACCAAATAGTGACTGAATAATACCCCTACACTATCACTAAATAAACATCTGTATACAAATACCTATATTACCACCATATAGTGATCATATAGTGGTAGACTGTATATTACCTGCTCTGCAGACTGTATATTACCACCATACAGTGACTCTATAGTGGTAGATATGTGTACACAGGCTTTGCAGACTGTATATTTCCACCACACATTGACCATACAGTAGTAGATACCAGTGTACACAGGCTCTGCAGACTGTATATTACCTCCATACAGTGACCATACAGTGGTAGATACCAGAGAGAAGATGACGCTGTAAACGCTCACTGACAAGCAGCAGGGATTCGCATGGACACACTGACTTGTAAGCGAGGAAGACATGGACAGTGAATGGGAGACCCTCTAACACTTCACCAAACCGACAGCAGGCACTACTAAATACAGAGAATGTCCTACTGAGACAATGAGGACACGCATTAATCCTTATAGCTGCCTGGGAACAGGTTAGGGGACTAAACCTCAGGCCTGACAGGATTTCTGAGGTGATGCAGAGAGGTTAGATGTGACTCTGGCCAAGCCAGACTACCAACTGACCAACTGTCAGAACCCGCACAGCCTCTTGGGTAGAGGGTGGGCGGAGCCAGCTTTTCCCTGGCCAATCACTAGAGACTGATGGGTTGCAGGGGAGGAGCTTTGATCAAGCTCAACACTTGTTTTACAGATATATGAATTGACCAATCAATATCTCCTAGTGGGTTGTTATGGAAACTGTAACAACACCTTCACCACTAGAGGTCAATACACATAGAATAGCACACAAATAGAAATACAGAAATACATTGCTCATTAAATATGCTACAAGAGAGGCTTAAACTAGAATATAAATATGTAGGCCCTAATACACATAGTCCAGGGTTGCTAATGGTAACAACACACCTCCTAACGCCTGACAAATACTGGACTGGGCCGTTACATGCTCCCCCTCTAAGAATGAGCCGTTCTCGGCGACTTTTGGCAGGCAGAGGGTTACTTAAAGAAGAAAACCATATATTTAAGCATATATGACAGAATAATGAAATAACAATATAACATTTATATGTAGAACCGGTTAGATTTCCACTAAGGTAGAGTCTCTGTACTGCAACGTACCCATTGTCCATGTAAGGCTCTGGTATAGGGCAAAAGCATATATGAAAATAACGTTTAAACAGTTGCAAAAACATATCACACTATCTAAGTGACTAGCTATCTAAGTAATACATATATATATATATATATGAAAGAATATAGAATATTATAGCGCATCTTTTAATCCCAGTAGCGGGTAGGTGGTATTCCTTTGTTGGAACGCTCAGAACGCCTCAGCACTTGGTTATCCTCTTCTTCTTCTTGCACTTGGTGTTGAGATGCTGGTTCTGGCATAGGAGATGAAACAGGAACTGGCACTGGTGCTGATACATGTAGTGGGGATGATACTGGCATTGGTACCCACTGGTAGCATCCAGGAATTAGAAATGACGAGTTCCTGATGGCTTCTTCTACAGAAGGTTGACTTGGGGTAATAGGCACAGGAACAGGAGTATAGACTGGAGCAGGTGGAGTTGAAGGAGGGTTAAAGTAGGAGATCCTCCTTAGTACAAGGTTTTATCCTCTTTCTATGGACGGTTTGTGGAGCCATTCCAGGTTTCTGGACCTCATAAACATCTGATTCTGGATATGGAACAGCAGTTATTGTGTACGGCTCTTGCTCCCACAATACGTCAAGTTTATCAGAACAATGATACTTTTTCAAACAACAAAAAGATCCAGCGTATGCACCACTCCAGGTAAGGTGAAAAGGGTTCCGTAGTTTATTGAAAAATAGTTAAAACATCCAAAGAAATCGCATTTGATGTTTGTATTTGGCTTTCTGACGAGGAGCTTTCAGTCAAGACCGGGCGTTACCTACTCATTCTAGGACCAGATGAGCTGACCAAATCTTTTTCCATTCAATGATACTTTTTCAGCCAAACTTTAGTTCCCATTTCCAATGGTGTGGCATTAGCATGTTGATTGTAGTGATGTTCTTGTCTCTGATGGGCTTCAACCATCCGACGATCCACAATTTCCTTTGCTTCTTGAATACATCTCTGGTGTTCTGTTACAGTCAGCATTAGGTAATGGATTAATGGAGTCAGGGACTTGAATTCCAAGAGCTCTATCTTGAGGAAGTTTTCCTTGTCAGCCAAACATGAGATAATAGGGTGAGTAACCCATAGAACAGTGCGTAGTATTATTATAGATTTCCACCAGTTCATCTAAGAGTTGTGGCCACTCTGCTTTCTTGGAAACTGAGGCGATATGCAACATGTTAATAAAGACTTGGTTAAACTTTTCGCATAAGCCATTGCCTTGTACGCAGTTTCTCGCACTCGTGAAAGTTGCAAAGCTCTTGAAACAGCTGAGACTCGAAAGCAGGTCCACGGTCAGACAACACTGCTTTTGGAAATCCGTAATGTTTGACATATTCACGGTAGAAGGCAGTTGTTTTGGCTGTTAAATCTTTAACTGGTACTACAACAACCGATTTGGAGTAATGATCCACCATTGTCAATGCATAGGTGTATCCGGATCTGGTAGGAGCCAACTTCACGTGGTCCAGGGCAACCAACTCATTAGGTTTGTGAGAGGTGATAGGATGCAGAGGAGCTCGGGCTTCTTTCTTGCTGGCCTTGGTCAGATTGCATGCTGGACACTCACTACACCAATTTTCTATATCTGTTCGCATTCCAATCCAATAAAACCTCTGTCTGATAGTGGCTTCTGTTTTGTGAACCTCAAAATGGCCAGACAGGTCATGGTAGGCATCCAAGACAATTTTAGCATCCCTCCTGGGGATCAGAATCTGATGGAGTCTTTCTCCTGAGACAGGATCCAGGGTATTCCTGAGGATCAAATCGTTGTGGATGAACAGTATCTTAATATGTCTCCGTAGGCGTATCAACTCAACCACAGGATAATGTTTTCTAAGACGTATATGAATTCTTCCTGCTGTCAGATAATCAAAAATATCTCCCAATAAACGAGAATCACTTTGAATAGTTTTCCATCTAGAAGACTCCTGCAAGAGATCTGACTTTTGCTTAGAAGCTTCATCAGCCTGAGTAGCGGCAACAGCACACTGCGTGGCAAACCTCTGGTAGAATGGTGGCATTTCAACATCTTCCCATTCATCCTCTTCTGGAGGTTCTTCACCTGTAGGCAGACGTGATAAGATATCAGCATTAACGTTGGTTTTCCCACTTCGGTACTTTATATCAAAGTTGAAGTTTGCAAGTCTTGAGGCCCAACGTTGCTTGAGTGCACCTAACCGTGAGGAATTGAGATGCGCTAGTGGATTGTTATCCATGTACACTATGAAGGGAGTTGCTGCAAGATAGTCCTATAATTTTTCTGTAAGAGCCCATACTAAAGCCAAAAGCTCCAACTTGAATGAACTATAATTATTGTCATTCTTTTCAGCTCCTCGCAAGCTTCGGCTAGCATATGCGATGACCCGTTCACGGTTATCTTGTACCTGTGACAGAACAGCTCCTAGGCCTTGAAAACTGGCGTCTGTATATAGACGGAATGGATGATTGTAATCCGGATAGGCCAGAATTGGAGGTGACGTCAATAGGGTCTTGAGAGTCTGGAAGGCATTCTCTTGGCGGTCGGACCATCTGATAGGCAGCTTTCTATTATAACTCTCTCTTGGGCAACCATGCAGGAGTTCTGTAAGCGGCTCAGCTTCTTGTGCAAAATGTGGGATAAAGCGGCGGTAATAGCCGGCAAAACCCAGGAAGCTTCGGATCTCTTTCACTGTTCTGGGAGTTTCCCAATTCTTGACTGCAGAGATTTTCTCTGGATCTGGCTGGATCCCGGCAGCACTAACAACGTGGCCTAGGTAGTTCACCTGTGGCTTAAGCAAATGGCATTTGGATGGTTTTATCTTCAAGCCATGCTCTATGAGTACTTGGAATACTTCAGCCAAGTGATGGAGATGTTCCTCATAAGTACGAGAGTACACAATGACGTCATCTAGGTATAGAAGAACACTTTGAAAGTTCACATGACCCAAACATCTCTCCATCAGTCGTTGAAACGTGGCAGGAGCATTGCATAGTCCAAAGGGCATACTGGTAAACTCATATAAGCCCATAGGAGTGGTGAATGCTGTTTTTTCCTGATCCTCTGGAGCCATGGGGACCTGCCAATAACCACTAGTGAGGTCAAGTGTAGAGAAATAGGCAGCGGAGCCGAGTGCAGCAATGGATTCTTCTATGCGTGGGAGAGGGTACGCATGTGTCACGGGGGTCGCGGGCGCCGCTGCCCCCCGCGACCGTCAACCTGCTCGCAGGGGGTCTGGCGCGGCGGCCGCGGCTGCCCGCGACCATCCCTCTGCTGTCCCGGCCCTGGCGCCGCTTCCCTTACCCGTCCGCGCTCCTGTGAACGCCGCTCCTGCCTGTCCTGGCCGCCGTGCGCGAGGCCGCTGCTTTAGGCGCGCGCGCGCTGGCTTCTCTAAATTTAAAGGGCCAGCGTCCCGATAATTGGTCTATTATCGGGCGCTGGTTCTATTTAAGGTATCCGCCCCCAGCACTCCCTGCCAGTCTGTGGTGGGTTTTTGGTGCGTTTAGAGAGTATTGGAGTTCAGTCTTGATTACCCATGTACCAGTCCGCTTGCTTACGTTTCCTGACCTTGCCTGTTTGCCGCCTGCCCTGACCATCTGCCCGCCTCTGACTACGAACCTCTGTTGCCTGCCCTAACCTTCTGCCTGTCCCCGACTACGCCTCCGGATTACGTTTCTGTACCACGCTGTACCTCGGCCGCCACCGCAAGCAAGTCACGTCAGGGGTAACGACCTGGTAGCCTCACGCCGCAGCAAGTCCATCCTGCTTTGCGGCGGGCTCTTGTGAAAACCGGGGGCTACTTAGATTCTGTTCCCTGGCGTGGCTTATCTATCATCGCTTGCGTTGGTCCAGCGGATCCGCTCCCTTGTTACAGTACAGACTGGCCATGGATTCCGCCAGGGTACCTCTGCCTGATTTCCGGGATGTCACGACGGCGGTCGCCCAGCAGAGTCAACGTATCAACCAGCTCGCGGCCATGATGCAGTACCTTGCTACTCGTCTGCCCCCACCGGCTGCCGCTTCCGCACCTGCATCCGTTGCTCCGGCATCCATTGCTCGACCTGCTTCGGCTCCGGGACCCGCTCTGCATCTGCCGCTCCCCTCCCACTCCGACGGTGACACCTAGAAGTGCCGAGGGTTCATCAGCCAGTGCTCCATCCACCTCGAGATGATGGGGCGCCAATTCCCTACAGAGCGTGCCAAGGTGGCCTTCATAATCAGCCTCCTGTCTGGAGAAGCCTTGGCTTGGGCTACACCACTATGGGATTGAGGGGATCCTCTGACGGCGGATCTTCAAACCTTCCTCCGGGGGTTCCGCACAGTCTTTGAGGAACCTGGTCGTACCTCTTCAGCTGCCGCAGCATTGCTCCGGCTTCGTCAGGGCGACACCACAGTCGGTCAGTATTCGGTGAAGTTTCACACTCTCGCTTCGGAGCTGGACTGGAACAATGAAGCGTTGGTGGCGACATTTTGGCAAGGCCTCTCAGGGCGAATCAAGGACGAGCTCGCCGCTCGGGATCTTCCAGCTGCTTTGGATGACCTAATCCATTTAGCCACCCGAGTGGATATTCGCTTCGCCGAAAGGCAACAAGAGCTCCGCCTTCAATGGGAAACCGTCCGTGCACGCCGTTTCCCCCGCTTGGCTCCCACGTTCCAGCGGTCGCCTCTACCTCCAGGGTTGGTCTCGGAAGAGGAACCTATGCAGGTCGAGGGAGCCCACTTGTCCCAGGAGGAACGTTCTCAACGTCGTCAGAAGCAGCTGTGCTTCTATTGTGGCGGTCCTGGCCATTTCATTGGGGGCTGTCCGGTGCGCCCGGGAAACTTCCGCACCTAGGGCTCGTAGGAGAGGCGACCCTAGGTGTCAGAGCGGTCTCTCCCCGTCTGACCATGCCCGTATGTATTGGTGATTCTCTGGACAGTACCTTTCAGGCCACCGCCTTTATTGACTCGGGATCGGCAGGAAACTTCATAAGCCACGAACTTGTGACCAGGTTTCGTCTCCCTGTGATTCCGTTGCAGAAACCTATGTTCGTCTTCTCGGTCAGCGGCGAATGCCTTAAGGATGCTATCCGCTTCCGTACTGCCTCCCTCTTCCTGCAGATTGGGGCTCTTCACCGGGAGACTCTGAAATTTCTTGACCTGCCTCGATCCTCCTCAGAAATCCTTCTGGGCCTCCCATGGCTGCAGGACCATACCCCGACCTTGGATTGGAGCACAGGTGAAGTCATGCGTTGGGGTTCCGCGTGTCACTCACGTTGCCTGTCTAAACCGCAACTCACTCCTCAGGTCGCCTCTCAGAAGTCTGCCAAGCCTCCTCCAGGTCTACCTATGCCTTACTGGGACTTTGCCGATGTCTTTTCGGAGAGACAGGCCGAAACGCTTAATCCACACCGGTCTTATGACTGTCCTATTGACCTGCAACCTGGCTGTACTCCTCCCAGAGGTCGGGTCTACCCCCTCTCTGTTCCGGAGACTAAGGCGATGTCTGAATACATCACGAAGAACCTCCGCAAAGGCTTCATCCGTAAGTCCCCGTCTCCGGCGGGAGCTGGCTTCTTCTTCGTGGAGAAAAAAGACAGGTCTCTCCGGCCCTGCATCGACTATCGGGGCTTAAATAAAATTACCATAAAAAAACGCTACCCTCTGCCCCTGATCTCTGAACTTTTCGAACGCCTGCGTGGCGCGAAAATATTTTCCAAGCGCGCTGGCTTCTCTAAATTTAAAGGGCCAGCGTCCCGATAATTGGTCTATTATCGGGCGCTGGTTCTATTTAAGGTATCCGCCCCCAGCACTCCCTGCCAGTCTGTGGTGTGTTTTTGGTGCGTTTGGAGAGTATTGGAGTTCAGTCTTGATTACCCGTGTACCAGTCCGCTTGCTTACGTTTCCTGACCTTGCCTGTTGCCGCCTGCCCTGACCGTCTGCCCGCCTCTGACTACAAACCTCTGCTGCCTCCCCTGACCTTCTGCCTGTCCCGACTACGCTCCGGATTACGTTTCTGTACCACGCTGTCCCCCGGCCGCCATCGCAAGCCAGTCACGTCAGGGGTAACGACCTTGTAGCCTCACGCCGCAGAACGTCCATCCTGTGTTGCGGCGGGCTCTGTTGAAAACTTAACCAGAGCTTCAAGGGGAACACCATTAATCTATACAGTTATGTGTGTGCATTTTTATAAAAAACCTCGAAAACCACTGCAATTGTCTCTCTGAGCCTTTGGCATTACCTCCCGAGAGGGGGCCCTTGGACTCGGGGGGTATCCCGTTTAACTGATAACACTGCGACTTGATATGTCCATTCCGGTGACAATAAATGCAGTAGGGACGTTCGCACTCTTGAAACCTTGCTGGCCGTGGCCTATTTGTGTTGAGACGATTGGGACGAGGCTCTGGAGACAATGGCCTACTAGCAGAATACTCACGGGATGATGAGGAGAAATGGCCCTTTAACTCCTTTAAAGCTTGGCATAAAGAGTCCACTACTTGTGCAAGTGTATTCTGAGTAACGGTGGTGCTAACAGGTGTAGATGCTCGTGCAGCTTGGGTGGCTTGCATAGGTAACACAGAAGGTAATGAAGGTGTAACAGAAACTTCACCAGCCATATCTTGGGAATAAGTAGTAGGGGTATAAGTGGTGCATGGTGAATCAGTTCTTATAACACATGGTGCCAGAGCCTTAAAATCAAGCAATGTCAAGTTAGGGTTGTGTGCTTCTAACATACATAACTGACTCTGTATCAGCCTAGATCCACACCTTCTATGAATCTGTCTGTGATAATACCTTCAGCAGCAGAAGGGTCTAGGTGGTCAACTTGGCTCAGTGCTCTGTATGCAGATTGTAATCTCGGAGTGTTTCACCCGTTTTCTGACGTCTGTTATAAAATTTTAACCTCAACTGGGTGGACTACAGTACACAGAAAGATTGGCAAGATTAGGGTTATTTAGTTTAGAGAAAAGAAGGCTTCGGGGGGACATAATAAATATGTTTAAATACATCAAAGGTCAATATAGAGATCTCTCCCAAGATTTATTTATACACAGGGCTGTATCTAGAACAAGGGGGCATCCTTTACGTCTTGAGGAACGAAAGTTTCTACATAAACATAGAAAGGAATTCTTTACTGTAAGAGCAGTGAGACTATGGAATTCTCTGCCAGAGGGACTTGTCATGGTGAATTCAATAACCGAGTTCAAAAAGGGTTTGGATGCATTTCTGGAGCGTAATAATATAACAAGTTACAGTGACTAGGATTCAGGAGAGGGGTCATTGATCCAGGGATTTTTCTGATTGCCAGATTAGAGTCAGGAAGGAATTTTTCCCTAAAATGAGGACAATTGGCTTCTACCTCATTGGGGGTTTTTGCCTTCCTCTGGATCAACACCTTAGCACAACAGGCTGAACTAGATGGACGACTTGTCTTTTTTTAGCCTTACAAACTATGAAACTATGAAACTCTGTAGGCGACTGGATCTCAAATTCCTTATGCAGATGGTTGAGGATCTGCTGAATACTGGATTTTTCAGTGGCTGGCCAGGAACGCACTTCTTCAGCAGCTGGACCTTCAAGCTGTCCTAGAAGCAATTGTACCTGCTGAGTAGGAGAAAGTAAGACAAGTTCAAGGGTACGAAGTATTTTCTCTCTAAAGGCAGAAAAAGTGTGGGGTTCCCCCCTATAATTGGGAAGACTGGAGGTTCTTATGAAGAATGTTAGACCAGTAGCAACAACTGTAGCGGGAACAACATTGGTGGCTGCAACCTGGGATGCAGGAGCACTTGAAGATGATGAGGCAGGACTGCTGGAGACAGCTTGATCAATAGCTTGAGGAGTCAACATTTTTGCAATAAATGGTACACTGTCCCCTTTAAAAAAAACAAAACATTTGTGTGCCTGTCTCTAAGAAATTCAAAAATCGTGCAGGAGTAGTGTCTCTTGAAAATCATTTCCTTCTCTATCTTGAGTATATCAATAAAAATGAAAAGGGCACTTATCTGGCAGCTGATGAGACTGGAGATGCGGGTTATATGCAGTAGATGCAGGCTGGAGCGGTGTACAGTAGAGGTGGATGGCAGGCACAGGCTGGCTAGAGATGAATGGAGATGCAGGGAGTGAGGAGCGGAGTAGCGGTGACAGCGCTGAGGTAGTGATGGTAACGCTGGGGTAGTGATGGCAACGCTGGGGCAGCGGTGCTGGAGGTTCCGGGTACTGTGACACAGTTACAAATCAGAAGACACTGCAGGTGGGCGGGGCTTGAGCGCTTGGTGCACACAGACAGAGCTACAGTTAAATGAACCCCTTGTTGGCCGCTCCGGCGGCGGAAACACAGAGAAAACGGTGCCCAAAATGTATAAATAACAAAAAAATAATAAAAAAACACAAGCAGACTCTGGGGCATCAACAATCCCGTTACTTACAGTTCTCTTAAAGGCACACAAGATAATCCTGTTCGTGACGCCAAAAAAGAAGCAGTTGTCATACCCGGTGAGTGATGATAATGATGTTGCCGTGCTGGAGGGTGTTGCTGGGTGTTGTAGTGCGACTTTGGGGTTCACCTTCTCCAACCTTCCTGTCACGGTGGGGTCCGAGGGTGATGGAGCCCTTTCTCCTCTCAGCATATACACAAGGGAACTTCTTTAAATAAAATGTCTTTACACAATAATGGTGCAAATAGATGAAAATTTTACTGAAGGGATTAATTTTATACAGTTCGATACAGGTATATAAGGTCTTGAGTAAATGCAGGCTTGATCAGACTCCTTAGCTTCAGAGAGGGGGTTACCGTGGTTACTATGGATTTGGCCTTAGCAGATAGACAAAATGAAGTAGACAGACCTGCTCCAGGGACTTGCGGTTTTCAGCCTTTATAAGGTGCGTGTGAATGGTTACTTGAAGTTACTTGAATAAACTTGAGAGAAGATGACGCTGTAAACGCTCACTGACAAGCAGGAGGGATACGCATGGACACACTGACTTGTAAGCCAGGAAGACATGGACGGTGAATGGGAGACCCTATAAGGCCTCGTTCACACGGCTTATTTCAGAACGTATTTACATCGGATTGCCGATCGTAAATACGTTCTGAAATCAGTTGAAAATCAGTTTCAAATAAGTGCCACTAAGTGTGGCATGTATTTGTAACTGATTTCCCGACGGATTCACCATCTCCATTCATTGTAGGTGGTGAATCCGTCCGTAAATAATTGACATGCACATTGTTTTTCCGTCCGGATTGCCGTCGTCAATCTGCGGCGGCAATCCGGCACGGAAATACGCGTCGTGTGAACGACGAGCCGTATTTTCTATTGAAATCAATAAAAAATAGGCTGTTACTTATTTCTGATTTGCCGACGGATTGACGATCGTCAATCCGTCGGCAAATCCGCGGCGAAATAAGCCGTGTGAACACGGCCTAACGCTTCACCAATCCGACAGCAGGCACTATTAAATACAGAGAATGTCCTACTGAGACAATGAGGACTCGCATTAATCCTTATAGCTGCCTGGGAACAGGTTAGGGGACTAAACCTCAGGCCTGACAGGATTTGTGAGGTGATGTAGGGAGGTTAGATGTGACTCTGGCCAAGCCAGACTACCAACTAACCAACTGTCAGAACCCGCACAGCCGCTTGGGTAGAGGGTGGGCGGAGCCAGCTTTTCCCTGGCCAATCACTAGAGACTGATGGGTTGCAGGGGAGGAGCTTTGATCAAGCTCAACACTTGTTTTACAGACATATGAATTGACCAATCAATATCTCCTAGTGGGTTGTTATGGAAACTGTAACAACACCTTCACCACTAGAGGTCAATACACACAGAATATCACACAAATAGAAATACAGAAATTCATTGCTCATTAAATATACTACAAGAGAGGCTTAAACTAGGATATAAACATGTAGGCCCTAATACACATAGTCCAGGGTTGCTAATGGCAACAACACACGTCCTGACGCCTGACAAATACTGGACTGGGCCGTAACATTTCTCTGACGAGTCGTTGACTTTCCCTTTTGTTCTGCATCCGGTCCAGACCGCCATGATGACTTCTCCTGGCCACCACTCATCCCTGCAGATTTGGACACAAATATCTTAGAATCCTCACTTTTCCAGCACCTCACTCCCTGCCCCCCACCTCTGTACAAACTTCCCATGGGTGGGAGAGCGGGTACAGGCCATAGCTTAGAGGTCCAGTCTCCTAGAGGGGAGGAACAGAGGATTCACCCCCTGGAGATTGTGTTACAGCTATGGCCTGTACCCCTCAGAATCATGTTACCAGGTAGACCCCCATTAGATAGGTTGGTAGGCCCTTAAGGTCTAAATTAGGCAGGTAGGCTACAGGTAGGTAGTTATATTGGCCCTAGGTAGGCGTTAGGCCCCAGTTAGGTAGGCAACCCCCAGGTAGGTAGGCTGTAGGTAGTCCCCAGGTAGGTAGGCTACAGGTAGGTATTTAGTATGGCCCTAGGTAGTAGTTAGGCCCCATTTAGGTAGGCAGCTTCCAGGTAGAAAGTAGGCTGTTGCTAGGCCCCAGGTAGCTAAGTAGGCAGTAGGTCGATCACGGGTAGCTAGGTAGATAAGCTATAGGTGGGGCCCACGTAGGTAGATAGGCTATAGTAGGCCTATCTACGTAGGTAGATAGGCCTACTATATCAGGCAGGCTTTAGGTAGGCTATAGGGGCCATATAGGTAGGCAGACAGGGCATGATTTAGGTAGGGTATAGGGCCATATAGGTAGGCAGGCAGGGTTTAGGTAGGCCATAGGGGGTCATATAGGCAGGCAGGCAGGGTTTAGGTAGGTTATAGGGGGCCATATGGGCAAGCAGGGTTTAGGTAGGCTATAAGAGCTCATATAGGCAGGCAATTAGGGTTCAGGTAGACTATAGGGGGGGGCCATATAGGCAGCTAGGAGGGTCAGGTAGGCTATAGTAGGGTCATATCGGCAGCCAAACAGGGTCAGGTAGGCTATAGGGGAGTCATATAGGCAGCCAGGCAGGGTCGGGAAGGCTATAGGGGGGTCATATAGGCAGCCAGGCAGGGTCAGGGAGGCTATAGGAGAGGTACATAGGCAGCCAGCAGGGTCAGGTAGGCTATAGAGGGTTATATAGGCAGCCAGGCAGGGGTCAGGTAGGCTATAAAGGGTCATATAGGCAGCCAGGCTATTTTAATGTTTTAAAAAAAAAAAAAAAAAATACCTTACTCCCTTGATGCGACCAGCTCAGATCCCAGCCAGCGCGATGATATGATGTCATTGCACCGCCCACACCGTGCAGTCCTACCTTTGAACGCTCGGGCCAGAGAGCCTGGGTGTGCAAAAGCAGCATGCACTGGGCCCCACTTCTGTCGGCAGTGAACTGTTGTGTTCATTGCCGGAGGACACAGGAGCAGAACTACCGGGGGAGCAGATGTGGTAGCAGCTGCCCGGGGCCTGGGCCCCAGGGCAGCTGCAACGTCTGCTACCCCAGTAGTTACGCCCCTATAGCTAAGCCATTGAGGAAAATTAGCAAATAGGTATGTGATATCCTGGTACCCTTTCTGCTGCTGCCGATTAAAATGTTTGTCGTGTGGCTGTAGCTCTGTTACATTGTGTCACAAATCTTTTCAGTTAGAAAACGTATAATGCATTAATAGTTATGTGCTTATGATGCTTTGGTTATGTGCTTACACTGAGGATTAATGAATGTGCAAGGTGTTTTGTATTTTGCTGCCATATACTGGCTAATGTATGTGTATGAGAGTGAGGTATTCACAATCAATATCAGTTGCTACTGGAAAGTACTGGAACCATGTGGGAGGAGTCTCAAAGCTCTGCCTCCCCCAACATCAGGCTGGAACAAACCAGTTTGGAGAAGTCCTGGTCTAGCCAAATGAGAGGGCAATAGCTTTTACAGACGCTCCTGTTAAATCAATTATGGTGAAACTACACAACATTGCATTAAGTATTATGACTCCCTGTATTCATCCAGTCCACACAAAGGGAACAAATACATTGCTCCTTCAAAGAAGAAGCAAATCTTCTCTACAATCGAGAGATAAAGCTGCACAAGGGCTCTCTTGTTAAACTCACTTTATTATGCACCTCCGACGAGAACCAGTGCCACGCGTCTTCCAAGTCACGAATGTAGTTGACTCTACTTCCTGCGATAGAAAACGGTAGTGCAATGTTACCACAAGTACTTAAAGGGTTTTTTTTCATCACAGGCTGTCGCAGGCATGAGCTGTTTCTCTTTGTCTAACAGCTTCAAATCTAGGGGCGGGTCTCTCCTCCCAGTAGGCATGTCTCTCCTCCCAGTAGGCATGTCTTCCTCACTGAAGAGTAATGACATCATCACACCCCTCCCTGCTCCCTCCTTATTCATCATCATTCTGTGTGAGCAGTGGAAGGGAGAGGATGTAACAGTTTTGCAGACCTCAGTTCTTATGCCTGCAGAGCTGTCACCTCCCTCCACAAGCTTCTTGCAACCAGAACACCTGTATTGCTGTAAACAGTTATATATCCTGAACAGCTTGAACTGATTAAATAAATGTGAGGAATGCACTCAGCTACCCCCTCTACATTCTGCCCGACAACAGAGGGAGGAGCAGAATGTATAAGGCTGTGTTATTTCGGGGGTAGAGTGAATCTAGCAGCTACAGACTTTGTAATTGCCCAGATCCTTCACATAGAGCTATCATTGGGAGAGCAGCATAGAGAGCTCAGGTAGCCTTTATTACACAGACAGCAGCCAGCACAGAAAGCGGAGGAAGCCAGTTCCAGTTTCATTTTTACACAGCCCAGAGGGGAGTGCAGGCAGCCAATCACAGCACAGGGGGCATATCCAAGCCAGGGCTGAACTAAATATCAGGCAGCCAATCACAGCAGAGGGGGGCGTGGCCCAGCCCCAGAGTGCAGAAATAGCTATAGACACTTACAAATTAGCGTATAGCTGCTATACTAAATGATTTAGGCAATACAAACCAGTTGCAAAAGTGCTTATTTTTACTGTCTCCATCATTACAGATATGATCTTTGCAGCGAGAAAACCCCTTTAAGTCTGTTTTTTCCAAGAAGAGTCAACCTGTGAAGGTCCCTTCTGTGGTGAAGCATTGCTTGGACTGTGTCTTTTCTTAAAAAGATCTCTTATACAATCAAGGAGTCATCTGTACACAATTGGCATTAGAGACTCTAACCCTGTTTATAACACATGAGGTGAACATCTTCTCTCAAATGCAAATATAGTGAACCTACTCAACTATGCCTAAAAGAGAGAGGCTTTGTCTACAGAGCACTGGATTCTCGGCGGATTCAGTATTTAGAATCCACCGAAAATCCGACTGTGCCCAATGCTGTGTAGACTGCAATGAAAAATTTGTGTAGTAGCCTACACAGCATGGATTTTTTCCGGTTTGTTTTAAAATCCACCGGATTGTGTTGAATTTTCAAAACTGTTGGATCTTCTGCAGAATTGCCATAAGATTCTGTACATTCAATGTGCAGGGCTGATGTCAAATCTGAAAACCAACCGCGGGTTTTACTGTAAATCTGCACCAAAAACCGCGGTCCAGCGCTGCTAAAATGGCATTGGATTTTGGACGGCATTTTAACATTGCTGTTTAGACATAGACAGACTGTAACCTGCCAATACCGTTTCATAAGCTACACTCAGTAAAGAAGTACAACGTGTAAAGTTCACGAGTGTCTGGCTGTTGCACCAGCACCATGGGGACCCCAACACCAGACATTACTACTATGAGAGTGCCCCGTGGGGGCCTAGACTGTCTCCAACTGTGCAAACCCCTCCATTAACAATTATGGTGGACACGGGGGAAGCGTTTAGGGGTCCAGCGTCCACTCCAGCCACTGGGACTAAACTAACTACGGTTTGCGCAACTACAAGTCTCAGCTGGCACCACCATAACATCTATGGCCTTTTTCCGTGGTTCACGACAGGTGAAGCAATGAAGGCAAGATAGGAGCCAATGCATGATGGGCTACGGACATAGACCAGCCATGCGCCCTGAGCTTCTACTTTGCATCAGGGTGTCAACTGTGGCAGCACGCAGAGGTAAGTGAAGAAACAGGGGACATCTGGAAGATTTGTTAGCTCTTTCTGAAGATCTTCCTTTGTTTTGGAAGTTTCATTAACATTTTGGGAGAACAAAACCCACAAAACCATCCATAGGATCACTGCAACTTAATGCATGATTATTACAGAGACATGCAACAACTGCATTTTGTTGCCCTTTTGTCACATCTTACAACAGTTGAACTCAAATAGTAGTGAATGAGATCCAAGCAGTTGCATGACTTGTCCAATTTACATCTACTGGAGTATAGTGCAAGCAAGGAATGCAACAATGGAATAATGCTTGTCAAACAAAGAGATATGCCAACTAAGGTTGTAATCCTTATCTAGGCAGCACGGTGGCTTAGTTGTTAGCATGGTTTCCTTCCTGTGCTGGGGTATTGGGTCCAAATCCAACCAAGGACAACATCTGCAAGGAGTTTGTATGTTCTCCCATGTTTGAGTGGGTTTCCTCTAGGAACTCTGATTTTGCCCTCACTCCAAGACCATACAGGTAGGCTAATCTGGAATTTCACAGCCAATATAATGAATGCATTGGAACCATATATGATATACACACAATGGGAAAAAATTCACAAACTAAGAAATTTTATCCCACTATAAAACATAACTTTTATTAACTTTTATTAATACTAATATAAAAAAAACTGAAAAAAAGAAAAACGATGCTAATGACTGCCGACAAGATCACAGCAGCCGGGCAGAGACCCGCAATGGCACAGACAGAAGGGGTTTAGTACCCAAGGTTTTCTTTTTTTTCAGTTTTTTTTATTAGTATTAATAAAAGTTATGTCTTATAGTGGGATTCACTTTCTTAGTCTGTGAATTTAATCTGGAATTTAGACCGTGAGCCTCAATAGGTACAGTGTCCCATGTGAATGTTGTTAATCTCTGTACAGCGCTGTGGAATATAACATCTACATATATGTGAATAAAATAATGATATAATAAGGTCATACTTTTAGGTCATATAAAATGTTCCATTTTCACCAGATTTCTTCCATGCAGCACCTCCACTAAAATTTGTCTTAATTTCATCCGACAAAGCCCAGCACAAGTTATGGACAGCCATACAAACTGAAATGACAGATGATTTATAGGCTTTTCTATAAGAAATCATTATGTGCCAGGCTTACTTTAACTTCAATAACATATTACCTAGCCATATCCCTTAAGAGAGTGCACACACCAATACCAGTGCCATAAAACAGATTTATTACACAGCAACGGTAGGAACATCAGCAGTAAAGATGGAAAAAAGTACCACAACAAAAACAAAAAGAAAGGAGGCATCGGAGCATGGGACACCTGCACCAGACGACCACCTCTGCTCCCCTCGCCTCCTATAACAGCGGAATTACCGAGCAGTGGGGTTCTGTAAGAGGCATACCTGCCCCTACATCCCATAAGATTAGGAACGTGAAGTGTCAAGGACACTTTTGTCTTCACATCGTGTATACTGTATATAGTTCTATAGATGAATTTTAACACTATGGGTGTGAATTTTTAAGTATACTGCATGTGTAGTTGCATATAAATATAAATATGAATTTATGGTATTAAAAGCATTAAGAATAAAACATTTCATATTAATACTAGTTCTGGTAATCTCTCCCCCCACAGTCTGGCAGATTGTGTGCGTATGTATATTGTATCAGCAGTGCTGCGTGCACGCAATGGCATCAGTTTGTGTGTTCATCTCTTACCGGTATATAGACCTGTTAATACGGTTGAGTGAGGATGTATTAATACTTCCATAATGTGTCCATCAGTTGGTTTGTAATTATGGTTGATTATGGCTGATCAATGATATTAACTATGATCAATCTAGCTATACCTGTTAGCAGTAGACTTACACACAAGCCATTAGGAAATGTAAATGGAAAAAAAACAGCTGCTGGCAACGTTAAAATGGTTGCAAGAAAAGGGGGTGGCGTTGTAAAGGTTAATCAAATGAAATATACCTGTAAATACACTTGTTACAATGTCTATACAAGGTCCATTGTTTTTGAGGCATGCAAGTCAGTGTATGCAAAAACCCACATGTATGTGTAATGTCTGCTTAGGTATCTGCCTGACTGTGCAGGAAGGAGTGGTATAACACTGGACGTTCAAGCTTCTTAAACGGAGCCTTCTGGTTATTCCCAGCTATTGCACACAGACCATGTCGGAAAAAGTTTGAAGAGGGCTATGTGATTCAATTTTGTTCCAGTAGCCGTAGTGTCTGTGCCAGTCCCTGAGCTGTGCCAAATGCCAGGTACTGACAGCACAACCAGTCTTCTAGAGTCACTCCACCCTCTTTCTCCAGAGCTCGCTCTGCTAGTCTTATTAGTAGCAATGTCCTCTTCACCTCCAGCCAGTTATGCAGAGATCCTGATCCTTGCAGAACCTCTTCTCGAGGGCCCCAAATTAAGCAGCGTAGAGCAGCCTTGGCTTGTCCCACCTGTAGCCGATCTGAAGGGCTGTGCTGCAAGAGAAGCCCTGCCAGTCTCCCCAAGCCACGTGAATATGGAGAGCGGCGTGGCACAGCTGGTAAGTCACAGGGTCCATATTCTCTTTCCTTTAATCCCCCATCAAGAAAAGGGTTAGGTAAGTGCAACATTTCATAGATGAGTATCCCAGTCTGAAACTCATCACTCCTACGGTACTGTGTTGCCCCCACAATCTCAGGAGCCATACGGGAAGGATCACCTAGGCCCTGCGGACGCCAAACAACTTGGCTCTTCAATTTCGCTTGGCTAAAATTGGTAAGAAGCAATCGACCTGCGCAGGTTGGAAATGCTCTCTGTTCAGAAGGACTTCTTTCCTTGACATTCTCTTTTGGCTCCTCAGACCTATGACAACAACTACATCCCGATTCGCCAGGGCGGCAGCCGGCAAGCAAAAGGTTGTCTAGACGTAGATCACAGTGAGTAATACCTTGTGCCTTTAAATGCTCCAAAGCTCCACAGAGTTGAAGCAGTAGAAGACACACTTGGCGTTCATACAGCTCTGGCTCTCTACGATGCTGGAGTTCACCCTCCCGCACAAAATCTGCAAGTGTCTGTCTGGGGGGTTCCCGTGTAATAACTACTACTCTACTCCTCCGTTTGCCCAATGAGCCTTGATTATTAGGAGAATTTTGCTTTTCGTTTTTATTTGGGTTCCCTTTCTCTTTTTTGGAGACCTCTACATTGTCTCCATCTTGCTCCTCTTCTTCCTCTTCCTCAGATACAGTAGGGTCCTCCCAGGGTAGTAAACGTGCAGGTACTTCAGCCAGAAATTGCCCACAATCCTGCTGGATATTAAAATGTTCTGAGAGGCCCTGTCGTACAGCCAGGCAGTGGTAGTATTCTCGCTGGGCTTGCTTCGATTTGCTGCGACAGATCTGGAATAAACGAAATACACTGTAAAATGAACAGTAAGATAAAGGCAAACAGCTAAAAAAAAGAATCTATCGAAAATTAAAATTTTATTACAATAAACAATTAAAACACCAATAAAAATAAACACTGCTTTGTTGTATATGCACATGAATGGAACTAAACACACCACAGCCTGCACCTGCAGTTCCCAAAACTACCACTCGGGGGTCAAATTTAGCATTTAAACTACTAATCAAGTTGCACATTTATTTTCAGTCATGTAGAATACCTATTTTTAGAACCTTTACTAACAGTCTAAAATCTCTCTGCAGTTCTGTGAAATTACTTGGTGCTATAAAAGCAACAAAAAAGAACTAAATGTTTAGCAGTAGCCTCGAAGGCCAAAAAAACACAAGGAAATACAAAGACCAGCAGATGGGGCAAGATTTCTAATGGTAAGTATACTCCATGTTCCCATGCTTTTAACTCCCACTCCCTTCACACCACAAAGCATTTAGCTCTTCTCCAGCTCTCATGTTCTTCCAACTTGTGCTCTCATTTCCTCACACTCTGGTCTATGCTAATTGTCACCCTAGTTTTGGCGCATCCCCACGCGTTAAGCAAATGCGGCCTTTTGCCGCCCGACCCCACGGCCGGGGGGGGGAGGGGGGGGGGACGGTTTTTCTCCGCGATAGCAGAGAAGAGCCCTCCCCCCTCCCATTGAGCAGCACAGATTCTGTCCGAAAACCGGACGGAAGAAGGTGCCTGCACAATGTTTCGCCGCCGGGCCGCCGGACGGAAAACCCGTGCAGTGGGGACTGCTGCACGGGTTTTCCATAGCGCACAGTTGTCTCTAATTTTCGGCCGGTTTTTCAGGCGGTCTGAAAACCGCAAACCGGCCGAAAACCGTGCAGTGGGGACATGCTCTTAGGGTATGTTCACACGGCTATTTTGGCACGAAACTTCGTTTGTATTTCGCCACGTATTGTGCTTATACGCGGTGAAATGGCGCGCCGAAATTTAAACGGTAATCCATAGCCCCTCAAGAGAACTATGGATTACCGTTTCCCCCCGCGCGTACAATACGATCGTATTGTAAGCGCGGGGGTAGAATTGACATGTCAATTGTTCGCGGCACTTAACAATGCATATTAATGGGGCCGGCGGGCTGAACCCCCCCCCCCTCTGTGCTTTTGGAATATATAGCGCTCTCCCAAAACACACGCGTATTGCCGTGCGTTACTGTACATGCCGCAATTATGCCGTGTGAACATACCCTTAGGACCATACGGTCTAATGCAGATAATGTGCTGGCATAAAGCCTCGCCCAGTGTGCTAGAAGGAGCTGTTTTTATTGTGGCTAGTACCATAGTCATAGAAAAGGCCATTTTTTTTTTTTTTTTAAATGGTGAACAAAACTGTGGAAATTGTGCACAATAATAAAGCCAAACAAAAAAGGTGAAGAAAAAGTGCCCAAAACCTGCAAAAAATGTAAGAATTACAAAAGATTACCTTCACAGCATAGAGATTTCCAGGGTCCCGTGCGTATGATGCCCGGTAATACACTGCATCTCCAGCCTGGCAACATGGTGTAGGATTAGTTAGCCTGAAGTCTGGCCAACTTTCTAGTCCAAAGCTAATTGGCTCTCTTTGTCCTGCCATGAAGATGTCCTCACAACGAGCATAGAAGCGACGCAGGGCTTCAATCTGTAAATCCGCAATCTTCCCGCCACTACTTCCCGCCACCACTTTGGTTCGCTCCATGGAGTCTCCAGACTCGTTTCCACCAGTCTCCCAGCTGCGGTCTGTGTCATAAGTGGGATTAGCTAGGCTGAGCAATGTCCCAAGTGCTTTGTCTGGTGTGGACTGTCGAGGTGCCAGATTCTTCTTTGGAAGAGGAGGGGGAGTTGGATGGGGTTCTGGTTCATTAGGTGGGCTTCCCCCTTGGGTTTGGCGAGGCTGTTTAAAAGGGATCATATTTGCCCGAGATTGACCTGTGGATATAAACAATTTACCAGAATTACATTTTAGAAATTAAACCACTATTTATGAGTATATTTTATAAACTACTTTACTTTCCCGTGCTCGTGAAGTTGATTCAGCACTTTTCTACATCATCTCGGATACTAGGCTCTTGCGAAATATTTTAAAAAATTTAGGTTTGAAAGCTTCTACGCGATCCCAAGTCAAGCTAACATGCATGGTACTTCTTTACATCCATTCATTTGTCCAATACATTTCTTATTTTTAAAATGGGGAAAAAATATTTCTCCATAAAATACTAAAGTGTTTCCAAATAAAAACTGGATTGCTATTAAAAAAAAGAAAAGAAAGCTTTGGAGATGTCTCACAGTTTGCCTCGTGTCTACAGTACAAAGGTACTTGTTCTCCAGATTGAAGGATGTAATGAAGATCCTCCGCGCCATTGTTTATAGTAGAGACGTTATTACACATGGTTAACATATTCAATTATGTCAAAAAGTGATGCGTGGAGCTTGAATAGCTGCTTGTAATCTGTAAATTCTTCTTACTAGTAGCCCTTAAGCTAAGTCTGTTCATATTCAGAAAAAAGTGCTATATCATACAAAATGTAGGTAAAGAAAGTCATCAGACATTTTTGTCCTAGGGTGATGTTAATAGTAAATTCTTCTCCTTGCTTTGAACCTGACTATTTGGAGTTTGTCTCCTTTTCATGTGTTGTTTGGGAGTTTTGAATGTTAGGAATGCTATATTGTTTATAGTCATGTCAGGCATATAGTCATGTCATGTCTCAGGTGTCCAAGATCAGGACACTTGAGACAATAAGGAAAAATAGGAAACTGGGTTCACACATATCGGCTGCATACTGATTAGTACTGGTGAGCGTTGAAATGGATTCCTAGTGCGCAAAAAACTCCTCCCTATAGGAACTATGGTTTCAGTTTTGTGATCAGTTTTCCTTCTTGGAGGTTTTGTACTAAAGGGGACTAAACTTCATATGCAAGTCCTTTTTCTAAAATCTGGTATGTCAACTATGCCACAATGATGAGGTTTCCATAGTGATAAAACGGGACAGCCTCCAGTGGTTGCCATTAAACATTAAAGAGAACCTGCACATAGATTATGCCTCCCTTGTTGAGGGCAGCACAAGCTAGTGTCAGACCTGCTGTTCCCAGCGCTGTGCCCCTTATTCTGTAAGATGCTGTAGTTTTAGTGCATTTACCCCTCAAATCTTATTCATGAGCAGGTGTTGGCCCCCACCCACCAAAGGCTAGCCCCGCCCACTGACAGTTATTCACATGTTTCTACCAATTCAAAGTAATAGGTTTATGAGTTGAGGTGGGCGGGGCTATCCTCAGGTTGGCGGGGTATGAAAAAAAACTGACTCTTCGAATGACTCTTTTCTGGCTGAAAACTGCAGATTTGAGCATTAAATACACGAAAAGTACAGCATCTTACAGAATAAGGGACGCAGTGCTGGAAGCAGCATGTCTGTCACTAGCTTGTGCTTTCCTTAGCAAGGGGGCATAACCTATGTGACAGGTTCCCTTTAAGGCACTAAGAAAGCAATGTCACTGCTGACCACGGCATGTACTGTATATGAGAAAAATGCAAAGTCTCTAGAGCCTGGTCATCATTCTCCCAGGTGGATGATTTTTTGTGTTCAACAGGTCCCATACATTTTTGAAAAAGGTCTAGGAGACAACCTCGTTAGGAAGCAACACTAATTGAAGGAATGGAACGCTTACGGGTATAGAAATTGCGGCTCTCACCTAGGTTACTATAGGTGGCACCCCCCGGACTAAAGTCAGATGAGCAGTCAGAGGCAGCACCAGAGACAGGAGCGGGTTCTTCACGTGTCTGAACCTCAGCAACAGCAGGTGGTGGTGGTGAAGCGTCTACCCGGTTCTCTTCATCGGGAGTCGAGAGCACCGTGGGGCCAAGAGGAGAGTCTTGTACAGGCATTTCCTCAGGAGTGCTGCATTAAGAGATACACAAAATGCAGTTAGAACCATAGTCCCTGTTCATAATCATCAATTTACCATCTATTTGTTCATACAAAAATAGTATGCTTTATTATCCTATAACATCACCTTTATGGCTTTATTAATTGCAGATACTTTTTTAATAGAATTTAAGCTAAGTTGTATGGTGATTTTGAAAGGAATATATTTGTTACAATTAAGGTCTTTCTTTATAATGTGTTCAGCCATTTAATAACTCTACATGAGCTATTGTTCACTGCATATATTCCTGTCGGTGCATGACACTCCTATTTGACATATTTACGGCCACATGTATGAAAACTGTCTAGGTCTAAAACTCACTTTGTTGCCCATAGCAACCAATCAGCGCTCCCCTTTAATTTTCCCAGTGCACTATATGAAATGAAAGGGGAGCTCTGATTGGTTGCTATGGGCAACAAAGTGAGTTTTAGACCTAGACAGTTTTCATACATGTGGCCCTTAATGTCTTTTTTTTATTAATAATTGATTAAATACAGTCTTTGTATATTATACTGTAATGAGTCTAATTTGGAGCTACATGTACCTAATATGACTAATGTAGAGGTGTATTTTATATGCATACTACTTTATAAACAAATATCAATTGAATGTAAAAAGAAAATACATATACGGTATGTTCACATGGCGTGTTGGGTCCGTGTGAACATACGTTTTTAGATACGTGTTTGGATCCGTCTGTCGGACTCTAAATGGACCCAAACACGCATCCAATAAATAGCAGTGTGATTTTACATTGCTTTGACTATGAAACACGCACCGGCCTTTATACGAGTGATCACCGACGCGTGTCTAAGGCCTCGTTCACACGACGGATTTGGCCGCGGCGTTCCCGCGGCCCTACCTCGTCCTGACCTCGCGCAAACTCGCGTCTCTCGGCATGGTTTGGGGCGCGGCTTGCGGCGAGGGTTTGCCTCCGTGCAAATCAGTAGGCAGGGGGAAAACTGCGCCACCAGCCGCGCACCAACCACGAATTATCAGGAGAGTTCTCAAACACGCGCAGCAAGGCGGCGGACCCGCGGCGTGTGAATATTAATGCGGTTTCCCATAGGAAACCATGTTAATAAACTGGGCGCGATTTGGATGTGGTTTTGGCCGCGAAACCCGCGTCGGAACCCGCGGCCATAACCACGGACATATCCGTCGTGTGAACAGGGCCTCATTGTGTCTTTCGGATCAGTGTTTCAGATCCGTTCCAAGGACTGACATGTCAGACGCAGTAGGAGCCCTATTTAAAACTATAGGATGTGATCCTGCTGCATCCAACACGCATCCAAACACGCAGCTGTGTGTTAGATCTGTTTAGGGTCCGATGGTCAATGCGTTTTTTGGATGCGGTTTTCAGATCCAACACGGATCCAGAAACGCTATGTGAACAAGCCCATACATTTATGATCAACACAAGAAAGTTAAGGTAAAATGGCAAAAACAATCCTGTAGGCTCAACATGTAAATCAGCAGACACAGAATATGAGCAAAGAGAACTAGAAATACAACAAACCAGGTATAAAGCAGGTATACGCTTACCACCTTCTGCTACTGACACAGCTCCCCATTCTCTAACTGAAACGACTTCAATTCATTGAGTGGAAAGTGGTGACCAGCCTGTCCTGTGATCTGACCTAACCTGTGTGTTTACCTGTGAGGGAGTGTCACCAGAAACCCTCCCCTACGACAGCTCAGCACTGACACATTACTCCCCACCCCCCAACTCCGATAAGAAACTCAGAGAGGAAACTATTCTCCCTCCGTTAATAAAACTATAGGACACACCTTACAATCATACCTGCACATGGAAGGAGGCGAGGGACAAAACAGCGCTTGAAAAAAGTTCTTGAATGAAAAAAGTTTGGAGTTACACAAGTAGAACAAAAATAAACGTGAAGATGGCAGTAGTGAGAGTGCAGCACATACGGACCATGAAACCGCACCGAGCAGAATGACAGGGAAGAGGAAGGAGAGGGAAATAATAGGAAGTATGATAAGTTAGCACAGTGGGACTGCTACGCTGTTAAAATGCTCATGTTACTGTACTGACTGGTCTTAAAGGGAACCTGTCACATATATTATGCCCCCCTTGCTGAGGGCAGCAAGCTAGTGTCAGACATGCTGTTCCCTGCGCTGTGTCTCTTACTCTGTAAGATGCTGGAGTTTTAGGGTATGTTCACACGGCTTAATTGCGGAGCGTACAGTACAATACAGTACAATTACGCCGGGTTTTCGGGAGTTGCGTACTCCCGCGACGCAGGGGGGGCCTGCAGCCCACCGGCCCCATAGACTTGTCACTTATCTCCCCGCCCGTACAATACGATCGTATTGTACAAGCAGGGTTATGAGGCGTAATCCACAGGTCACTACGAGAACTATGGATTACCGTAATTGCGGCGCGCATCTCCCCCATATTGAAGCGCAAAGACGTGGCAACAGGCACACCGCAATTACGCCGTGTGAACATACCCTTAGGCCATGTTCACACGGCTTATTTTGGGACGGATTTCGTTCCGTATTTTGCACCGTACTGCGCAAAATATGGCTGATATCCGTCCCAGTCATTACGGTAATCCACAGTTCTCATAGAGCACTATGGATTCCGTCTCCTCTCTCCGCTCGCTGTATTTCGCGAGCAGGGAGAAAGTGACATGTCAACTATTCACGGCTGGATACGCGTCGTGGATAATGAATGTCTCTGGGGCCGGCGACCTGCTGCCGCCCCCCCCCCCCCTGCTGCACGGCACACGGCGTAATTGCGGGCGATATCCGTCCCCACAATTACGCCGTGGATAAGCCATATGAACATAGCCTCAGGCGATGTTCACACAGCTGATTTGGGCACGCCTTTCAGCCGTATTTGCGCTCCAATACGGCTGACATCCGTCCCTGTCATTATGGTAATCCACAGTTCTCATAGAGAACTATGGATTCCGTCTCCCCTCCCCGCGCGCCGTGGATAATGCCTGTCTATGGGGCTGGCGAGCTGCCGGCCCCCACGCCGCCCACGCGGCTTAATTGCGGGGCGAAATCCGTCCCGCAATTAAGCCGCCAATAAGCTGTGTGAACCGGCCCTTAGAGTATTTAATGCTCAAATCTTATTCCTGACCAGGTGTTGCCCCACCCACCAAAGGCTAGCCCCACCCACTGACAGTTATTCACATGTTTCTACCTATTCAAAGTAACAGGTTTATCAGTTGAGGTGGGCGGGGCTAGCCTCTGGGGGGCGGGGTTTGAAAAAACTGACTCCTTTCATGACTCTACATGAACTACAGCATCTTCATCTTACAGAATAAGGGAAACAGTGCTGGAAACAGCAGGTCTGACACTAGCTTGTGCTGTCCTCAGCAAGAGGGGCATAAACTATGTAACAGGTTCCCTTTAACAGCCATTGTGATGAACAAAGCTAAGCTACGGACCAAACTATACCACTACAAGAGCATAGAAACTGACACCAATTCATATGGAACTGAAATGGAGGTATCCACTTGTCTTCCTTTTCATGTTTTTTCAGTATGTTCTCTTTTTTATGAGCAAGGGAGGTTTATAGTTTCTTTCCAATAGAAAGAACGAAGGGAAGAGGGAAAAAAGGAAACCGATTGCTATTCTTCGTCATTCTATTGCCATCCAACTACTAACAAAAATTTCCATGGTGTGTTATGAGACCACAGCTGATAATTTGTTTCTACACTTATACTGAAAGCTATAGTTATAGCGTTGTTCATATACTGCATTTTCTTGCAGTTGTGTTGTTGTATGCAATTTTTTTAAAGCAAAATCTAGGAGTAGATTCCAAAGGTAAGAAAAATATTAAAACCTTTCCGTTTTTTGTATCCACTTTTTGTCTTACCTAAACAAAACAAAAAAAAAGAGTAATGCATCAAAGACTGTAGTACTAGCTCAGAAAGGTTAATGTTCCTCATTAAAGAGCACCTATCACCTCCACGCAGACACACAAAATATAATTGTAAATGAAATTCTAAGACTTTTTTCCAATACATGTCATTAGCAATCCCGAGGGTTCATGTCATTAATACAGGGGAATAGATTTTGCTTGTACTTTCTGAGCAGAGCTCTGTAGGTAGCAGGGATTCTTTCTGTTGAGCTATACCACATGTGCAGGGGGAGCTGAGGACAGAGCTGCTATATACAGTACAACAGGCACAGCACACTGAGGACATAGTGTGACATTACAGTGCATCTACATTACACTGCTGCCAGTGTTATATCCATCACAGACATAGCAGCCCACAGAAAATCAGTGTGCACATGAGGTTGATGTACAGGCTCCCCCCTGCACAGTGGACTCTTCCAGCTCAGAGGCAGGAGATTAGATACAACCGTCATCCATCAAGCTGTCAGGTGCTGACTTGGCCCGACTTCAGAGCGGTCTTAAAGGGCCAGCGCTTTTTTAAAAACAGAATTACAGGTGAAATGCTTTGATTTCCCTAATGAAGCATATTTAAGGAAGTGTTTGTATTTTAGTCTCCTGTTATTTCTTGAGGTTTCCCTGGAGGTGATAGGTACTCTTTAAGGAGAGGCACCACCACAAAAGTTGGGGGGAGACTTAGATACTATGATTACTCCACTGCAATGTAAAAGTCTCCTTACACCTTCATGGTGTTGTCCTTAATAAGGAATGTTACCCCTTTTCAGCCACATCTAGAGCCTCTCACCCAGCCAAACAGTTCTCTACTTTGCACTGATGAAGAGTAAACACCCTGCAACAGCTGTCTGCAGATGATTATCTGGTCTTTTCTCCCAGTCATGTTGCAAGGCTCAGCGAGTTGATGTGACTTGAGGAATGCTATATCCAATAGGTGGTGCCGAGTCCTAGCTCTCTTCTCTTAAATTTAATTGAATGGACTATAGTACTAGTACTGGTCAATACTATACTGCTGTTTCTGGGGAACAAATTATGCCACTTCTATATAATATTAAGTTTGGTTGTTTTTGCTTGAAAGAAATTATCCTTGGAGGTAAATATTGAAATGTTATTTTGTGCTGTGATTTTCCCCCTTTCTACCATTGGACAAAACATGACTTTTTCTGTTTATTTCACATGTATCTTATCTCTAATTTGTAATGCGCCTCAATATGTGAGGGGAATCAAGAGTTATAAACTGAAGACAAAATAGGAATGCAGATCAGGATTGCAGGGTGGAGAAGACAAGGGTGAGCTGTAAGAATGGACAACCTAAGATCTTAGACTGGCAACTTCATAGAGAATGTGGCCAACGCTTGAATGAAATAAAGCTAGTGGATACAGCCTTTTTTCTATATGGCAAGAAAGAAAATTACCCCAGCACTTCAGAAACTCGAAGCTATGAGGCAGTCCCAGTTTAGCTACTGGCACCAGAGGACTAAGCAGGTTGCATTTGTAGACTATGTGCTTTTCTACTAGCAGACATAATTTAATATAGCAATGCTATAGATCAGAATGTGTGTTAACAAAGAATTTAATATACAAGATAAAATCTGAAGTTTATAGAGATCTTCAGCACTCTGTTCCCTAATGGTTAGGCTTTGTCCACACAGCAGAAGTTAAAATGCCGTCAGAATTTCCGGCGGACTCTAAATACTGAATCTGAATCTGTCCTGTGGAGACAAGGCCTAACAGCTATAGACATCTTTTCACTTTTTATTTTTGCTGTTCATATGCTTCCTAAATGTAACATGAAAAAAACTTTCTAAATAACCTTAAAGGGGTTGTCTCACTACAAAGAATAGCTTTCAACATGTTGGGATCACTAAATGAAGATATTTTCCAAATATATTGCTTTGTTAATTTTTTTTTGTTAAGGAGCTACAAATTATTTTATCACTTTCTGAGCGCTCTCTGGTTTCCCAAGTGACTGATCTGTGTACTTCTTCTCCCTTGCTGTTTGTTCTATCTGATAGCAGGGAGTGATGTCATCACACAGGTCGAGGCCGGCAGTGTGAGAGCTTGTGTGTTATCTGATCTTTCAGACAACAGACTGTAATTACTACAGTTTACTTTGGCTCAGCAGCTTCTCCCGTCTTGGTAGCAGATAATTTATTTTATCTAAACTAATAAACAGAGAAGTCTGAATACAGGAGCTCGTATGCTAATTACAGACAGCTTGACCAGGAAGTGACAGAGCAAAGCAGCATTATTTCATTCATGCATCCTATGAAATTATGAGATGAGACAACCCCTTCAAATAAAAATGTCCTACAATGTGCTGCAGCAGAGTCTATGTAATGCCTTCACTTAAATGGTTGTTCTGTTGCTTCAGTGTCAGAGACAGCAGAGGGGAGGAAAAAAAAGAATGAACATAGCAGATCACAGTGAGCAGAAGAGGGAAAAGCGTCCAAGTCTCTTGGGAAGAAAGATCACATCAGATGTCTACAGAGACGGAGCAAACACTAGGCAGTGTGGAAAGTAAGCACACATGGCAAACTTTAAAAAAAAAAAAAAAGGGTAGGGGAATCACACAATCCTCAGCACCAGTAGTGTATGTCGGCACATTGTGAAAAGATTCTTGGCGGCCATTGGTTGCTGGCTGCATCACAGGTCCTGTTAGCACTGCACATCGCAGTTATTGGCGCTTGCACGGTAAAAATGTTGAAGGACATTGTTTTGTTATTTTCTGCTACACATTACAAATCGCTGGAAAAAAAAAAATGTTGACAACCCTGATGGATGGGTTTTACGAAGAAAGTGCAACCAGGGCTGCCCTCTACTTCCCCCACTGATGAGAGCAAGCGAAGACAGCAGCATCCTCGATACTTAGAGCTTGTGTCCAGCATGTATTATTTAGAGCAGGCCTGCTTAACATACAGGACGCCAAAGGTTTTCTGGTGGCCCCCTCTCCCCCCAAAAAAGTGGGTGTTGTCTCCACTTCGTGGGTGGTTCCGGACAGTCACTGGGTGGTTTGTAGCCCCCACATCCTGCCAAGTTGTGCAGATCTCAATAAAGGCAAAATTTCAAACAGCATTTCAGGGGGCCCAAATTGAGTAAGGAATGCAACCACTAACAAATGTACAATTGAAACCAGAAGTTTACATACACTATATTAAAAGACACACATGCATGTTTTTCTCACTATCTGACATGAAATCAGAATAAACCTTGCTTGTTTTAGGTGAATTAGGATTAACAAAATTATTTATATTTGCCAAATGCCAGAATAATGAGAAAGAGAATTTTTAAGGCATTTCTATTACTGCAAAGTCAAAGTCAAACATTTACATACACTAGGATTACTACGCCTTTAAACAATTTGGGGCAGCCCATATGATGATGTCATGTCTTTGGAAGGTTGTGATTGTTCATTAGCAACATCTGAGTTAGAGACACACCTGTGGATTTTAAGCACACCAGAAACACACGGTTTCTGTGTGTAACATCATGGGAAAGTCTAAAGAAATCAGCCAAGATATCAGAAAGAGAATTGTGGACTTGCAAAAGTTTGGATCATCCACGGGTGCAATTTCCAGATACCTGAAGGTGCCTTGTTCATCTGTACAAACAATTATACACAAGTACAAACTAGATGGGAATGTCCAGCCATCATACCGATCAGGAAGGAGACGGGTTCTGTGTCTCAGAGATGAACATGCTTTGGTCCAACATGTACTTATCAACCCGAGAACAAAAGCAAAAGACCTTGTAGAGATGCTGGCAGAAGTACTGTATCAACATGGTCTGACAGGCCACTCTGTCGGGAAGAAGCCATTACTCCAAAAGAAACATATAAAAGCCAGATTTATCTTTTGTAATGCACACAGGAACAAAAACCGAAGACATGTCCAGTGGTTTGACGAAACTAAAATTGAACCGATTGGCTCTAATGACCATCATTATGTTTGGAGGAAAAAGGGAGAAACCTTGAAGCCTAAGAATGCCATCCCAACTGTGAAACACAGGGTGGCAGCATCATGTTGTGGGGTTGTTTTGCTGCAGGAAGGACTGGTGCACTTCACAAAATAGATGGCATCGTGAGGAGAGAAGATCATGTGGCAATACTGAAGCAACATCTCAAGACATCAGCCAGGAGGTTAAAGCTTGGGCAGAGAGGTGTCTTCCAGATGGACAATGACCCGGCACATACTGCCAAACTGGTTACAAAGAGGCTTAAGGATAATCAAGTCAGTGCTTTGGAGTGGCCATCACAAAGCCCTGATCTCAATCCTATTGAAAATTAATGGGCAAAGCTGAAAAGGCAGGTGTGAGCAAGGCGACCTACAAACATGGCTCAGTTGCACCACTTCTGTCAGGAGGAATGGGCCAAAATTCCAACCAACTATTGTGAGAAGCTTGTGGAAGGATATCCCAAGTCATACAGTTTAAGGAAAATGCTACCAAATACTAATGAAATGTATGTAAACTTTTGACTTTGCAGAGAGTAATAGAAATTATCTCTCTCATTATTCTGGCATTTCAAAAAAATAAAAATTTTGTTCCTAATTGGGGGGGTTTTGGGGGGGGGGGGGGGGAAAAAGGGGGGGAGGAAAGGGGTGGGGGGGGGGGGGGGAAAAGGGGGGGGGGGGGGGGGGGGGGGGGGGGTGTGGGGGGGGGGTTGGGGGGGGGGGGGGTTTTTGGGGGGGGGGGGGGGGCGGGGGGGGGGGGGGCGGGGGGGGGCGGAAAAAAGGGGGGGGGGGGGTTTTTTTAAAGGGGGGGGGGGGGGGGGGGGGCCGGGGGGGTTTTTTTTAAAAAAGGGGGGGGGGCCCTTGGGGGGGTGGGTGGGGTTGGGGGGGGGGGGGGGGGCCCGGGGGGGGTTTTTGGGGGGGGGGGGGGGGGGGGGGGGGAAGGGGGGGGGGGGGCCCGGGGTTTTGGGGGGGGGGGGGGGGGGGGGGGGGGGGGTTTTTTGGGGGGGGGGGGGGGGGGGTTTGGACGGGGGGGGGGGGGGGGGGGGGGGGGGGGGGGTTTTTTGGGGGGGGAAGGGGGGGGGGGGAAAAAAGAGGGGGGGGGGGGGGGGGGGGGGGGGGGGGGGGGGGGGGGGGTTGGGGGGTTGGGGGGGGGAAGGGGGGGGGGGGGGGGGGGGGGGTGGGGGGGGGGGGGGGGGGGGGGGGGGGGGGGGGGGGGGGGGGGGGGGGGGGGGGAAAAGGGGGGGGGGGGGCCCGCGGGCCCCCCCCGGGGGGGGGGGGAAGGGGGGGGGGGGGGGGGGGGGGGAAAAAAACCCACAGGGGGGGGGGGGGGGTGGGGGGTGGGTTTTTTAAAAAATAAAAAAAAAAAATTTTTTGTTGGGGGGCGGGGGGGGGGGGGAAATTTTTTTCCCCGGGGGGGGAAAAAAAAAGGGCGGGGGGCCGGGGGGGAAAAAGGGGGGTTTTTTGGGGGTGCGGGGTGGGGGGGGGGTTTGGGGGGGGGGGGGGGGGGGGGGGGTTTGGGGGGTGGGTTTTTTTTTTTTTGGGGTGGGGGGGGGGTTTTTTTTTTCCCCCCCCTTTTTCGGGGGGGGGGGGGGTTGGGGGGGGGGGGGGGGGGGGGGTTGGGAGGGGGGGGGAAAAAAGGGGGGGGGGGGGGGGGGGGGGGGAAAAAGGGGGACGAAAAGGGGGGGGGGGGTTGGGGGGGGGTTTTTAAAAGGGGGGTGGGGGGGGGGGGGGGGGGGGGGGGGGGGGGGGGTTGGGGGGGGGGGGGGGGGGGGGCCCCTTTGGGGGGGGGGCGGGGGAAGGGGCCCGGGGGGGGGGGGGGGGGGGGGGGGGGGGGGTTTTTTGGGGGGGGGGGGGGGGGGTTTATATACGGGGGGGGGGGGGGGGGGGTTTTTAAAGGGGGCCCCTTTTTTTTGGGGGGGGGGGTTTTTGGGGGAGGGGGGGAAAGGGGGGGGCTGGGGGGGGGGGGGGGGGGGTTGGGAGGGGGGGGGGGGGGGGGGGTTTTTTTTTTTTGTTCCTTTTTTTTGGGGGGGGGGGGGGGGGGGTTTTTTTTGGGGGGGGTTTTTTTTTTTTTTGTTTTTTTTGGTTTTTATTTTTTTTGGGGTTTTTTGTTTTTTTTTCTTATTTTTTTTTGGGTTTTTTTTTTTTTTTTTTTTTTTTTATTTTTTTTTTTTGGTTTTTTTTTTTTTTAAAAAGGGGGAAGGGGGGGTTTTTTTTTGGGGGGAGGGGGCTTTTTTTTGGGGGGGTTTTTTTTTTTCCCCCCCCAAAAAATTGGGTTTTTTTAAAAAGGCCCAAAAAAATTTTAAAAAAAATTTTGGGTTTTTTGGGGGGAAAAAAAAAAAGGGGGTTTTTTAAAAAAATTAAAAAAAAAAGGTTTAAAAAAAAAAAAAAAAAAAAAAAAAAAAAATTTTTTTTAAAAATTTTTTTTAAAAAAATTTTTGGGGCCCCCCCCTTTTTTTTGACAACAAAAAAATTAAATTTTGGGAATTTGGAGGCCAAGTCACTGTGGACATTGATGTTTTTGCCATGTTCTGTAAAACATTTCTGAATTATTTTTGCAGTGCAATAAGTGGCCACTGGCCTTCGAGTATACCATTTCCATGGATGGGTGTGTTTTGTTTAGAAAGGTGAAAAATATTACTGTTATTACATCCACATGAATGTCAGGGTGTATGGTTGTCCAGCCGCTATTTCAATAGTAAGACCATATATCTCTTTCAAATTCACCGAACACCACAAGAAGGACCATAGTATCAGGGCTTTTCTCCTACGCCCTATATAAATATATCCTTCGTAATAAAGACTCAGATTCAGGACAAACACATATATCTTTAAATTAATATAGGAAAGAGTTAAACCTGTGATGCAAAAATCTTTTGCAACTTTAGCTATAGAAAAGCAACATAGAAAACTCTTACTTAGTGTCCATAATGTCCATTATGGACAATAAGTAAGAATTTTCTATGTTGTTTTTCTATAGCTAAAGTAGCAAGAGATTTTTGCATCACGGGTTTAACTCTTTCCTACATTAATTTAAAGATATATGTGTTTGTCCTGAATTGTACAGACTATGTATATATGTGAAACTTTGTTATAAAGTTTAAAAATATACAGGACTGAGTCTTTATTACGATGGTTGTCCAGCCGAACATTACCTAGTGCACTCCTCCTTCTCGTAGTGCATCCTGGTGCCTTGACTCTCCACAAATAGAATGGGTTGCGTAAGTGTTCACACTCCTTGAACTGTTCCTTATTTTTAAACGTTACAGCCACATACTTAAATGTATTTTATTGATATTTTATGTGATCGAGCAACACAAAGTAGCAAGAAATTGTGAGGTGTTAAGAAAATGATACGTGCTTCTCCAAATAATTGCAAATTTAAAAAAAACTGAAAATTGTGGCTTTTTTAGGCCTATATACTCAAGCACAGGCTATTATCCTTGTTTATTGGTTTCCCTCTCTGTAAACTCTCCCCTCTCCAATCTGTTCTGAATGCAGCAGCCAGGCCCATCTTTCTTTCCAGCTACTGTACTGATGCCTCTACCCTGTGTCAGTAACTGCACTGGTTGCCCCTTCAGTACAGAATCCAGCATAAAATAATAACTCTCACCCATAAAGATCCACAGTGCTGCACCCCATTTCCCGCTCCCCCCTCATATCTATCATCCAACCCAGACACTGCGTTCTGCTAAAGATCTTAGATAAAATGCCTCCATCATCCGAACCCTTCATGCTCGCCTCCAAGACTTGGCACCGGCTGCACTAGTTCTCTGGAACAGGCTACACCATACATAACCCTCATGGTTTTAAGTGCGACCTGAGAATACGTCTTCTTAGGCAGGCCTACAAGGATCCCTAATTGCTAACCCCCACCTGCTATCACGCATTTCTGTCACTCCCTGCACTTGGGCATTAGTATACAGCTGTACTGTATGGAGGCAGGTCAATCCACTTTTAGGTGTACTAAACCATATTTATGAAACATGGCAGGACTGCTGTGTCAACTAAGCACTTTTGTCTAACCTCTATACCCGCATAGATTGTAAGCTCTTGGAGCGGGGCCCTCACACCTGGTGTATAATTTTTTATGAGCTTTTTACTATGCAATGTTTGTTTTTTTTGTCTGTACTTATACCCTCTACATTGTAAAGAGCTGTGGAATATGGTGAAGCTATATAAAGATTATTATTATTAAAGATTTATGTAGAGGCTTGTGTATTCCTACTCCTATTGATATATGGGTTGTCTGTCATTTTTATTGCTCTCTCCCACCCCTCTATATTTTTTCATTAATGCAGCCTATACCTCTGGCTTTACAGAGGTGGTGGTGGTAGTGGTGGTAAGGAGTCTCATCTAAGGATAGGAAGTGACAGAGCAGTGATACAGAGCTTATCTCCTATAACTCATACTGCAGAATCTCTTGTATATCCAATGATAAACATATCAAGTTTCTCCCTGTCAGCTGTTTCAAGCAGGAGACAGAGGAGAGTGGTATACAGTTCAAACCAGAAGTTTACATACATTATAAAAAGACACATATGATTGTTTTTCTCACTATCTGACATGAAATCAGAATAAACCTTACCTTAGGTCAATTAGGAACCAAAATTATTTATATTTGCCAAATGCCAGAATAATGAGAGAAAGAGAGAGAATTTTAACACATTTTATTACTTTCTGCAAAGTCAAAAGTTTCCATACATTTCATTAGTATTTGGTAGCATTGCCCTTAAGCTATATGACTTGGGTCAAATGTTTTCGATATTCTTCCACAAGCTTCTCACAGTAGTTGGTAGGAATTTTGGCCCCTTCCTCCTAACAGAACTGGTGTAACTGAGCCATATTTGCAGGTCACCATCCTCGCACATGCTTTTTCAGGTTTGCCCATACATTTTCAATAAGATTGAGATCAGGGCTTTGTGATGACCACTCCAAAACATTGACTTGGTTATCCTTAAAGGGGTTTTGCCACGATGTAATGTTGATGTGGGACCCTCCAAAATGGGTATTTAATCACTTTTCTAAATATACGTGATTACAAAAAGTGAAGCCTCTGAGAGTTACAGCTTTCTTTACATGCCCTTAGTTACTTAAAAGTTTGCATTAGACACGACCAGCAGCTGACTAGAGCTGATCTGACTGCGCTTGCGTGTTTGCACTTCTTATCCGATGACAGGGAATTTGAACGACCTGGCAAGGGACTGTGGAGAAAGAACTTGTCTTTTGTATAGAGAATCTGCTAGTTGTAATGTGATTATTTCAGTAAACATTGCACACGTTCCCTGCTTCATGGATGTGTTCTCAGCCCCCCTCTCTCTCTCCCTCCTGAGGCAGCATGCTTTGTTTATTTTCTCTTCTCAGCAGATTAAGAGGTAAGAAACTCACTTCTTGGCAAAACCCCTGTAAGTCACTTTGCTTTAACAAGCTTTAGCTTCCCGGCGGATGTCTTCAAATGTTGCTTCAGTATAGCCACAATCTTCTTTCCTCATGATGCCATCTGTTTTGTAAATTGCACCAGTCCTTCCTGCAGCAAAATAACCCCACAACATGATGCCGCCACTCCTGTGTTTTACAGTTGGGATGGTGTTCTTAGGCTTCCAAGCTTCTCCCTTATGCCTCCAAATGCAGCGATGCTCAATATGGCCAAACAGTCCAATTTTAGTTTTGTCAGACCACAGGACATGTCTCCAAAAATGTAGGTCTTTGCTCCTGTGTGCATTTGCAAGCATTAATCTGGCTTTCATAGGTTTCTTTTGGAGTAAAGGCTTCTTCCTGGCAGAGTGGCCTTTCAGCCCATGTTGATACAGTATTCATTTCAGGGTGAATAATGACACAATCTTACCAGCTTCCGCCAGCATCTTCACAAGGTCTTTTGTTCTTGGGTTGATATGTACATGTTGGACTAACGCATGTTCATCTCTGAGACAACCCATCTCCTTCCTGAGCGGTATGATGGCTGGACATTCCCATCTTGTTTGTACTTTCATATAACTGTTTGAACAGATGAACGAGGCACTTTCAGGTATCTGGAAATTGCACCCAAGGATGATCCAGGTTTGTGCAAGTCCACAATTCTCTTCCTAATTTCTTGGCTGATTTATTTAGACTTTCCCATGATGTTACACACAGAAGCAGTGTGTTTCTCGTGTGCTTTAAAATACATCCACAGCGGTGTATCTAATTAACTCAGATGTTGCCAATAAACCTATCAGATGCTTCCATAGACATGATGTCATCATATGGGCTGTCCCAAATTGTTTAAAGGCATAGTAATCCTAGTATATGTAAACTTTTGACTTTGCAGAAAGTAATAAACATGCCTTAAAAATTCTCTCTCTTCCATTATTCTGGCATTTGGCAAATATAAATAATTTTGGTTCCTAATTGACCTAAAGCAGGTAAGGTTTATTCTGATTTGATGTCCGATAGTGAGAAAACAATGCATACGTGTCTTTTTATACAGTGTATGTAAACTTCTGGTTTCAACTGTATCTGATAAAAATACACTTAAGATTTTGCACACAGCAGATACAAACTATGAGTCAAGGATGTTTTATAACTTTCTAGTGATCATTATAGGGACTCGCTCAGTATATTACTGCACTTCTTGGCTCCAGAAATGATAAAATGGTATTCCTATCACACGCATTGATTTAAACATGTACGCAAAGATACATAAAGATTATTACCAAATTGCTGTTCTGATTTTGCATAATTTCAGAGCAGATCTTATCTCCTGCTTGGTTACAGAAGGGTTAAAAGAGTACCAGCCACTTCACCCTACTTTCGCAGCCCTGGCCAGGATGGCGACATTACTCCCTACTGTCCTACCGACAAACTTTAACCCTTTAGAGCTCTGTAACCTTGTGCCCTGCTAAATCCCTTCGTCACCAATGTCCCTCTAATAGGCTCATCTAGGAATAGCAAAACTAAAATGTCAGTCACTGCTGTAAACCCGCCCACAGCCTGAACAGGAAGTGAGATTCTATAGCTGGCTGTAAAGAGCAGGTTTTGTGAAATAGCCAGATGGGAAAGCCCCTTTAAGCAATAATCTATTCGCAGGAAGAAATAAGAGCCAAGAACTGTATGGATATAAGGATCAGACTGGGAATCACATGATTAAACCGTTATAACAAGAGGAATCAAAATGTATGGATGGCATTTAGCTAGAATGACACAAATAACACTTTTGCTGGTGAAATAGTCTGCAGTATCCCATACAGAGGAATCTAGTAAAAAAAAAAAACACGCAGTGTGTTTTCGTTTTTTTATAAGTAGATCCTAAAGGGCCGTTCACACGCCTTATTTTGGGCACAGATTGCAGCCGTATTGTGCGCCGTACTGCACTGCAATACAGCTGGAATCCGTGCCAGCCATTACGGTAATCCACATTACGGTAATCTCCTAAAATATGCCATAAATGTCAGTTAGGAGCAGAGCTGTCTTGAAAACGGTCCCCCGAATCTAAAAGCTCAGAATAAAGTGGCTGGACTTGTGTGGTTAGTCTACATTCATTTTAATGGGAGTTCTGAGAACAGCTAAATCATCGGCTGTACTCGGAACTCCTATTTAAAAACAAAAAGGAGAGTAACCACACAAGAGTGGCCACTTCTCCATTCCAAGCTAAAAGTTTCGGGGGGCCTGTTCTCGAGATTGGTTCCTATCTTGTTATGCCATAAATGTCTGACACAATAAAACTCCTTTGAACCGGAAATCTGTTGTGTTGCTGCGCTGGGGTCTTGGTTCGAATCCCACCAAGGACAACACCTGCAAGGCGTTTGTATGTTCTACCTGTGTTTGGGGAAAACTGGAGTATCTGGAGGAAACCCATGCACACTCCAAAAACATACCGACAGGTTCATCTGGAATTTAGACTATGAGCCCCAATGGAGACTGGGACCAATGTGAATAATGACAATCTGTATGCAGCGTTGGGAAATATAATGGCATTATATAAATGAATAAAATAAATCTAACACCTAAATCAGGTTACAGTTGCTGTCCATAGAGTTCATAGAGAGTGAAGAATGAGGAGGAGGGATCTGCTGGAGAGAGACAGCTCCTACTGAGGCAGTATGTACTGCTACATAACATTGCTGGATTACAGCAACACAGTGGTGTTCTTCAATGTCCTTCAAGCTGCTGTTGCTTTTGAGGGTGTGCTACAGAGATAGTGAAGAAGGAACTCATCTTCTGTGTGTGTGCTGAACATCGGAGACATCATAGCAGCTAGTCTCCACCCCCTGGAGCTGACCTCAAGGAAAACTGGCAATTACACATAGAGCCTGCAGAGGTGATAAAATGCAGGATACAAGTCATAGAATTGTAAGAGGTAGGGTTAAAACTCATGTGTACACTTACATGACAGCTCACTGAAAATTCACCTAAAATGAAACATACATCTTCTCGGCAGATAGGTGCCCATACAATACAAGTGTAGTAATATATACAGTGTACAACTAAAAGACTAATGGAGTCCATATTTTTATTCAATGCACCAGAACAAATTTTACTTTAAAAAAAATGACTATAACATAAGCCATATTAGTGACAACATTTACCTGCTAGACCTGGTCTCAGTGCCCATGCTGTCCTGTGGACTTCCTGCAGCCCGCTCTTCCTCAGACCGATACATGAACACAATTGATGGTTTCTCTCCAGGTTCTGTGCGGCTTTCACTAAACCAATGGTGTCTTTGGACTGGTGGAGGTGGAAGCATGTGAATAACAGTGCCATCTAGCCCAACTAGCTTTCCCTCGTCTCCTCTGTCCTCACAGCCTCCTTGTCCACTTCCATCCTTCTTCCTCCTAAAAAAGCTTTTGAAGGATATCCAACGACGTGGCTTGCCATCTGCTGGCCGGCGCGGTTGCGTCGCAGTATCAGTTGGTGAAGGTCGGTTACTTCCAACTGGTTTTCCACGAGTCGCAAAGTGTTTGTGTAACATAGTTGCATGGTAGGGCGAAGAAGTAGAGCGTGGAGGTGGGAAAGGGGGAAGAGGTTCTGTGGTGGCAGATACAGTTGGGCTGTCATCACTGGAAAGTGCAGGGGAGTTCTTGTTTAAATTTACAGTTCCAAAAGTTTCACTTTTGGAGGAAAATAGAGTTTTTGGTCTTCCTAATGAACTGGTAAATTGCTCGGGATCAGATTGGGTCTCGGGTGGACGATGGTCGTCGCTACTGCCCGATTCAGGAGTTAAAGCTTCTGGTGGAGAACGAGGAGGTTGGATGGATGCCACAATCTGAGACAGAACACGGTTGGCACTTTCACGAGTACATCCACCGGTTTCCTGGGGCACTCCGCCAGCAGACTCCTCTTTTTTTTGTGCTTTAGCAGGGGTTTCGATTTCTTCATATGTGTGGCTTGCAGTCTGACGTTTTTCCTTGTCTGGAGGTGGAGGAAAGACACCACCAGTACCAACAAAACTTCTGTAGATCGCTAAATTATCATAAGCACTAGGATTGATGAGGATGGGCACTTTATCAGCGCTTTTACAACTGTGGGCATATTCAGGTTCATCATGAATAATTATAGGAAAAGGTGGCATTCCTGCATTGTTATAGCTGTTGAATTTGATCTCTGATAAGTTGGGAGAACGAACAGGTACAGTATGGGCACTTAAGCCAGCAGTAGGTGAAGTTGGAGCAGACTTATAGCAGCTTCGTTTAGGAGCTTCTACATTTTCTGTTTTTGCAAGCTTTTGCCGAGGGCTAGTACTTGATGTCCAAACCTCCTGGTAACGTGTAGAGCTTGACTTTTTTAGTTTTGTGTTCAGGTGAGGTGGGCATTCCCCAGCCATAGCAGCAGAAACATCAACAACTGTGTACGGTTTACAGATTGGTTGTTCCAAGTTGACCACACGATATGGCTTAGCTTGTGCAATACTAGCATCTTGGTTAACATCTTGTGTTGCGCTATCTGGCCCAACTGCTGGTGCTTTCTCTGTAACAAGATTTCCATTGCAAAAGAGCCCAGAAGAAGAAGAAGATGATGATGATGAAGAGGAGGATGAAGAGGATGAAGGTGGACAAGACAAGGAGTCAACCATTGATGTATCAGGGGAAGGCGACACAATGTTGACATCACCCTGTCCAACCACTTCACAGCCATTAAGGATTTCATCATAGCTATCATCATAGTCCACAGCACACACCCTTTGTAAGGATTTCTGACGTAATGGCACAGTATTCCACTTTTCCCGTTTCCCAAGTCTTCCTGGCACAGGAGACAGGCTACCACTCTGAAGATTTGCAAACCGTGGTTGTCCCCTCATACGAATTTCCATAGCCAGAAGTTCTTCATCACTCTCTTCCCAGCTCTCTCGTTCACCCTGTTCTTCTTCATCTTCATCATCCCAGCTGTCATCACCACTGGAAAACTCTGGATAGCAAAAGCGTCCACCATCCATTCCGATAACGGCTCCCTCTTCTCCACTTACAGCTACTCTTCTAACACTTTTTTTTGGCCCTCCTCCTTCATGACGACTTCCAGATAAACAGCTAGCAGGTGGTTTTCTCTCTAATGAACGGCGATAACATTGATTTATCCTGCACAAAAAGTTTTCTCGAGGTGTACCTTCTGAAGGAGGTCCAGGTTCTACTGGACTTAAACCTGCTATCTCTTTCAGCACTTCTGCGAGTCCGCTGCTACTCACATGATTGTTATTAGTGACAGTTTGTTCTGCTCCTGTGTTATTATTTGCTCGATCATCATTAGATACTACATTCTGGCTTTGAGTTCGAGTGTTTTGTGTGGGCAGCGGTGACCTAGAAAGACTCTGAGCAGGATGGCAAACTGTACCATCTACAGCCATCATGGTAGGCTTCACAGCAATGGTAGGTTTCTTGGCTACAGGTGGTCTGAACCCAGTGGTTGCTCGTGGTCGTTGGTTGGAAATGACTTTGGCAGGATTTGCTCGGTAAGGAGGTGGTGGTGGAGGAGGTGGTGGTGGTTGACCATGGTTGCCTCTCCCAAGTGCGGACAACTGATGCGGCCCTTTTGGCTGAAAGCAATTCTTGCACTCTCCTGGTTTCCAAACATGCTCTGTAAATGAGCCGCAAGCCGACATGATTGCAGGTACTGCAGAGCATGGCACCAGGGCAGAAAGTGGAACTTCAGTTAGAAATGCATAGGAGTCAGTAGTGTTGCAGGTGGCATAACTAGTTCATGTACCTAGGGGGAAAAAGAAAAGAAAACAGTTGGCATATAGTACGCAACATAAACACTCAAAAAAATGATGCTATTATTTTAACTTCATCACAGAAAGTGGCTGCTCACCAGTATTTTGCACCTACGAACACTTTACCATACAGCGCTGTGGCTTCTCTGCATCCTACTGGGAACTGGTTTCTAACCTGCCTATTGGTCATTAAGTGTGCCTCTTTTCTATTACTTACAGTTAATTTTATTGAATTTTTCTGTTATGTGCTTGTAATGTTACTATAGGAACCCACAAGACCACGAGGACCCTTGACATAGGTTGCGAGTTGGTGTATTTTGGCCAAAATATCAACCAAAGACCCATTCACATCACGTTTCTGGTCCCTGTTCGTGGGATCTCTCAGGATACCGTGAAAAATGTATCCCGACAGATACATAAGTTGTGCATGGAAGACCATGCTTTTGTGTCCAATGCACAAAGCATAGAATTCTGGTAAATAAGGCAAACATAGTCCATTTTGAACTACATTTGTTGTATAGAGCTCTATTGTGAGGTCACAAGTTTGCTGCAGTATCCATTGGGATGTATTTTACACAGTATCCTCAAGGATACCATGAACAGGAATCTGATATTTTTTCAGAGTGCAGTCTGGCCTTGTGATGTAAGGCACATGGGATGTCAGGATTTTGCATGGTGTACTTAGAGGGTGTCGGGCAACAAATCTGATCGAATAGTACAAACATCACTAATAGGCTGCAGTGCCAGCATGATGCACTACACAGAACTGTATGACTGGCACTCTCTAGATGCCTTAGCTATGTGCAAGTGTAATACTAATTAGCCATCCCTCTCATGATTAGTAGGTAATCGAGTGGCTGTGCATCAGTATTTTGCAACTGTGCAACTTTCTCTTAGAGCAGGGGTGTGAAACTCATTTTCAACATGGGTCACATAAGCAGAATGGCTGCAATCAGAGAGAGCAGTTGGAGGATGGCTAGGATGCATATATGGGGTGGCAGAGCTGTGCCACTGTCTGGGAGCTGCTGAACAAAGTAGTGTTCAGGTGTACGACAGAGCTCAACATCCAAGAAGGTGCTCGCTTCTTGTGCTGCCTCTGCCTCTTGCCCGCTGTGTCTTCTGGGGTAAGTAAAGAGCTGGTCCTCCTGCACTATGTCCATTTCTGTTCTTTGTGTCCAAGATCTCACAGGGCACAGCAAATAATTTGGCAGGCTGTATTCCACTCCCAGGCCTTGAGTTTGACACATGGATCTTGAAGTAATGGGGGCCGTTTACATGGCACAGGACAAATACCGGTTGGGTTATCCGACCAGTATTTGTCCGGTTTTCGTGCCATGCACATGGCCGCCGGGGGACAGCGTTTCTCCACGGTTTGCGGAGAAAAGCCCTCCCCCTTCACATAGACATGTTCATATTCCGTCCGAAAACCGGATGGAAAAATTAACGTTCTATGACTTTCGGAGGAAAATCTGTGCAGTGGGGACAGCTGCATGGATTTTCCATTAAGGTCCGTTTAAAAGTTTTTCAGCCGGCTTGCAGTCGGTTTTCAAAACCGAAAACCGGCTGAAAAACCGTGCCGTGGGGACAAGGCCGAGGTCTTTCTGTATCCTGTTGGGAATTGTTATTGAAGTTTGCCTCTATATCAGCAAGTATGGGGAACAAAGGTTGTCCGTATTTAATGCTGTGCACTTTAATAAGGCGGGCTGCACAGCACCATCCAATAATATGGCCGTCACTGACAGGTTGTAAACCAACATGATGCACTACACGTACATCTATGTGCAAAGAGAATACTGGGCACCCCCCTCATGAATAGTAGGTGTGTGAGTGGTCGTTCATCAGTATTTTGCCCTTGTCTAACCTTTACCATATAGCACCTTGGCTTATTTGCATCCTGCTGGGAATTGTTTGTAACCTGGCTGTGGATCAATAAGTATGCCCCTTCTTCTACAATTTGATATTATTTTAATGAAGAGTAACAGTTACTGTATAATAAAGCGTTAAATTCTGCATGACTATTTGACTATGCATTGTATTTCTGTTAAGACTACTACACGTTGTGTCATCTGCTCATTTCACATAGTCAATGCAATGGGCAGATGTATAAATTAGTGTTCTGATTTGTGCAGCACGCCACTGTTACAACATCGATAACATTGAGTAGAATTATAAAATGGCGAGGATCCATCCCGTGCCGCTCTAGATTGCCTCTTTTACAGCTCGCCTTTACTTTGGAAAAACGCAGTAGGTACCACAGCACTAGAACAATAATGAACAATTACAACAAATCACTCGCTCCGCAGTAAGTAACCTTGCCACATTTCTAATAAATGCGCATTATGCAATGACAAATTCATACCACACAGGAAGCAACCACAACACTCTGCTGTACTAAAACAGCTCTACATTAAAGGAACGCAATAAAGACTGTCTCCATTGTACACTGTTGGAGTTAATGGCACCATGTTCACTGGCTGTGCCAAACTCCCCCTCATAAGGGAGCCCTGCCAACCTAATTGTTCCATACGAAATGTATACATATAGAGAACACTGCATCACCCGTCTCCCCCTCAGAAGCTGTCAAGTAAGTTGAGAACATGCATATACAATGAAAATGGGAATCCACTGCCAACTCTTCAAGCGCTGCGGCCCTGTTGCCCTATTGCTAAACACCCCCTAAAGAAGGGGTGCACGATATTTTCAGATCTTCGGGCCACATTGTCATATTGTACCTCTCCCAGAGGCTGCAGGCAATCTTAGAGGAGTATTCCCCATCTGAGACCTTTATGGCACTTCAATTGTAAATACGCAAAATGGCTTAGAGGTCTTAGTTCCACTTAAGGGACTGCCAGAGAAGAATGAGGGGTCCTCTGCTCGTACTCCAGAAAGAGGATAAGAGGCGTCTATTTTCATTGTGGTTTTTGCAGGTTACAGAAGTGGCTGTTTTATAACTAGACAACACATATTAAGACACCTCTCAATCATCTCCTCCTCTTTGGAGTCTTGAACTTATCAGACCTCTTATGATATATTTTGTGGATCGGCCATAATTGTGTCAGAAATAAATACACTTATGAGGGAAAAAATCCAGAGATAATACAGAAACAGTCCTTAATGGATTGTTTATTTAGGATGCTTAAAATAATAATCACCGTAATAAAATAATATATACCGCTCTATAGTGCCAGCCATACAGTGCCCACCATAACAGTGCCAGCCATACAATACATACCATAAGTGCCAGTCATACAGTGCCCACTATAGCAGTGCCAGCCATACAATACATACCATAAGTGCCAGTCATACAGTGCCCACTATAGCAGTGCCAGCCATACAATACATACCATAAGTGCCAGCCATACAGTGCCCACCATAACAGTGTCAGCCATACAATACATACCATAAGTGCCAGTCATACAGTGCCCACTATAGCAGTGCCAGCCATACAATACATACCATAAGTGCCAGCCATACAGTGCCCACCATAACAGTGTCAGCTATACAATACATACCATAAGTGCCAGCCATACAGTGCCCACCATAACAGTGTCAGCCATACAATACATACCATAAGTGCCAGTCATACAGTGCCCACTATAGCAGTGCCAGACACAGTGCCTACCATGACAGTACCCGCTATAACAATGTCAGACATACAGTGCCAACCATAACAATGCCAGACATATGTTTATTATAACAGTGCCAGACAAAAAGTGCCTGCCTTACGAATCTTCACCATAACAGTGCCAGCCATACAGTGCCAACTATAAGTGCCAGACATAGGTTTATCATCACAGTGACAGAGTGGCAACCAAAAAAAAAGGGCCCGCCAAAACAGTGTACACCATAAATGCCAGCCATAAAGTTCCCACTAGAATAGTGCCAGCCATACAATGCCTAGCATAACATTGCCATACACACAGTACTCACCATAACAGTGCAAGCTATACATTGCCCAATATAACAGTGACAGCCATACAGTGCTCACTATATGGTCAGACATAAAGTGCCCACCATAACAGTGCCAGTCATACAGTTTACACCTAAAGTGCCATTCATACAGTATACATCATAAGTGCCAGCGATACAGTGCCCTCCATAATAGTGTCCACCATAAACGTTCCAGCCATACAGTTCAGACCATAAATGCCAGCCATACAGTGCCCAATATAACAGTGCCAGACATACAGTACCTACCATAACAGTACCAACCATACAGTGTCATCAGATGAATGCAGTTGTCAAAAGATGAATATTCCAGTCTAAAGTATGAGGACAGAGACAAAGCATGCTTGTGACCTAATGGCTGGGGGCCGCACAGAGAGGTACTGAGGGCCACATATTGTGCACCCCCGCCTTAGATTACCCTTGTGTTCTGACAGATAAGTGACCCATTAAGAATTCTTTATAGAAGCTTTCCTCACTTGGTTTGAATGGTGACCTTTATTGAAACCGTTCATTATCCCTATGTTCCTGAAACAAATCCTATTCTGACCTCTAGGACATCCAACTATTTTTGTCCTAACCCTATATATAAGCAGCTATTCCAGACATTCCATGAACAGCTCTAGACTAGGATACTCCGAGTTTGTTTCCATCCTGGCAGAAGTTTCTAATAATCCACTGACCCCCCTGCACCCTTTCCCGGCCAGGCCTAAAATCCTCATCTGCATTTGCAGCATCAGCTGTTCTCTTCCCCTGGTTTCCGTTTGGTGAGGAAGGAAGACATTAAGGGTCGGATATGAAGTATAACCCCCCTCCTCCTTCACCACTACCTCAACGTCCTGCCTCTGAATCACACATGGGTGTGAGGGGAGAGCTCTCTGTCAGGGCTCCGCAGACCACTGCTCTTTTAACCCTTTTTGGAAACGTTCTTTTTGATTGACAGGACCCTTGTGCTTATGATACAGGGATTGGAATTTACTACACATTCTATAGAGGTTGCTATCATGTATACCCATTATACAAAGCAAATCTATGGCTATACATCTTCATTAGGATATATTAAGACCATTCAACCAGATGCCCTGCGTGTGCCAGAAACTTGTACCCTTCACCCATGTCTACAGCAAGTGGTTCCAGAACTGACAGGGACAGTATGTAGGCGGTATAGAAATGTGACAGCACAGGCGGTATACATGTATATATTTGCATATAGGTCCGGCTCCCCTGCCTCCTGGGCCTGGGAAGAGTTACAGGAATGCTCGGTATGTCTGGGGGGGGGGGGGTCAGTCTGGGAGCAGGGAAAGTATGTGCTATTTACAGGACAATATGGGGGAGGAGGCTTACCACCCAGGCCCAAAGAGCATCAATGTAAAATTCTACCGTACTCACATCTCCCGATTAACCATGTGATGGCCGGTTACTGTCAGATTGCCTGCGAAATGCTTCAGGAATACAGAATTAACCCCAAATCTATATGTCAATGGCACCGATACTGCTGCAGACCTCCAGCGACTACACTGATGCAGAAGAGCAGGTTGCCATTCTGGAGAGAGACGGGTCTGATGCCACAAACATGCCAAGGCTTAGAATAAAACCTCACCAGCACAAATCATGCAGCCTGCCGGCGCCCGCTCTCACATGCCCTGCTCCTGCATGTCAAGCCCACAGATTCATAGCAAGCCACAGCAATTCCAGCACTCACCAGAACAGGCGTTCAGCTGATCTGTCCCTGCAGAGAAAGATGGTCACACTGCGCTGATCAGCTGGATATGGATGTGACAGGACAGCCTTTGTATGACAGCAAGCGATGTGTGTCTAGGTGTCCCAGCAATCTGGGGCTGAAGGCAATAGACCTCAGTGCACCGCAGCTGTCAGGACGGCCATTAGTGCGACAGCATTGTGTGACAGGCTCATCTGCATGTCGTGTACAAGGAGAGTGTCAGCGTGTTAGGAGCTCGCCGCTCTATGTGTATGCCTGATGTCTGCTGCTGGCCTGTGACTCTCAGCCTGTGTGTCTGCCTCCTTCTCGCTCTGTCTATCTGCTTCTCCCCCTGCAGGGAATGTTAAGAGCAGCAAGCAAATCATTTCCTGAAGGAGGAAGGCACACATCTTTTTTTTTTTTTTCACTCTCACATACACATAAATATGCTTCCCCCGCATGTACAAATACACAAGGCTCCTATGCACTGCACACCCCAGCCACGTATCCTGCAAAGAGACCCACAAAGTATGCATGGCATGTAAACAAAGCTCAAACCCAGGACACAGATAAGAAGAACACGTGCAATATATACATCTGGAAAGGCCTTCATTGCAGCTTCTAATCCACAAACTCCAGCTTTTTGGAGCCGAATTGCATTTTGCAAAGAAAGAACCACAAAAAAAAATAGCAAGAAGAACTAATTATTGTACAAGATTTGGGGCTATTTCTATACATCAGCACCTACCCAATAATGTCACACCATTGCGGAGCACGTGTGGTCTTTTAAACCCAGGTCTCCTGTCCAAGAGACACAGTAACCATAGAGAGCTGTATTAGAGCGACTACAAATACTTAGTAGCCCTGGCAAAGTGTAATTGGCTTTATGACAAAGAATCAATGGGTCAATGCACAGTAAGGAGGCTTCACACGGTGCATTTTTGTGCATTTCTGAAAAAAAAACCATACCATGTGAAAGTACCCTAAAGTACCTGCTTTCTGCACCTTAAATTACTTGCCTTCTGCACCCTAAAGTACCTGCTTTCTGCACCTTAAATTACTTGCCTTCTGCACCCTAATGTACCTGCCTTCTCTCCCTAATGTACCTGCCTTCTGCACCTAAAGTACCTGCCTTCTCTCCCTAATGTACCTGCCTTCTGCACCATAAAGTACCTGCCTTCTGCACCTTAATGTACCTGCCTTCTGCACCTTAGAGTACCTGCCTTCTGCAACCTAGAGTACCTGCCTTCTGCACCATAAAGTACCTGCCGTCAGCACCTTAAAGTACCTGCCTTCTGCACCTTAAAGTACCTGCCTTCTGCACCTTAAAGTACCTGCCTTCTGCACCTTAAAGTACCTGCCTTCTGAACCATAGAGTACATGCCTTCTGCACCCTAGAGTACCTGCCTTCTGCAACCTAGAGTACCTCCCTTCTCTCCCTAATGTACCTGCCTTCTTCACCTTAATGTACCTGCCTTCTTCACCTTAAAGTACCTGCCTTCTTCACCTTAAAGTACCTACCTAAAGTACCTGCCTTCTCTCCCTAAAGTACCTGCCTTCTCTCCCTAATGTACCTGCCTTCTGCACCTTAAAGTACCTGCCTTCTGCACCCTAGAGTACCTGCCTTCTGCAACCTAGAGTACCTGCTTTCTGTACCTTAAAGTACCTGCCTTCTCACCCTAAAGTACCTGCCTTCTCACCCTAAAGTACCTGCCTTCTATAGAAGCGTCAACAATTATACATGACGCCTATGAACGGGGCTGCGCCAGATATATGGCGTCTTTTCAACCCGATATCAGGCGCAGTCCCATTCATACATTTTTAAATGTCCCATAGCAACCGCGGCACTTTGTAATGCGCCTGATTTCGGGGGGGCGTGCGGCAGGCGGGACGCACTAGAACCGTACGAAGCGATAGATTTATAGCTCCTCTATGGCATTTCTAAGTACATTACTGCTGGAACAGGTAGAGCACTTTCAAAGTGCTTTACCTGAGCCAGAAGTGTTGTCCTAGCGCTACAATGCGTTTGCCTTATGACCCGCTGTAGACTAGGTTCATAAATCAGGCGCATTCTATACCAATATTATGCGCATGAAATATGGCATTCACACACCAAATTTCATGCATGTCGCCCCTGTCATAAGCTATTGATTTCAGAAGTAGCCAGGTGATAGAAAATCACACATACTGAGCACTCGCTCAGGCCATGTCTACACAGCACAGGAATACCATTGGATTTTCGTCGGATTTAGTATTTTGAATCCGACAAAAATCCGCCATACCCAGCGCTGTGTAGCCCTCATTAGAAAATCTGTGCTGTAGTCTACACAGCATGCATTTTTTACTAAGGGTTTCCAAAACCTAAGGGTATGTTCACACGCAATTATGTCATGTGAACAAGCCCTAACATTTTCAAATTGCTGTGTAGACCTAGCCTTAGGCTATGTTCACACGGCATCTTTGTAGGGCGTAATTCGGTGCGTAATTGCGCTGCAATATGCCCTAATTATGGCCCGCAAATACGGCGATTCATAGCGCTCACTTGCCGTTTTCCCCAACATGTGAAATGTCATTTCTTCGAGCGGTTGCGCAGCAGGGAAAGTAAATGTCTATGGGAACCGACACAGAGCCTTTTAGAAATACACGCTGACCAGCGCGTACATCTAAAACACCTGGTGTTTAGTGGTGCATACTGTATATACGCCATAAAGATGCCATGTGAACTCGGCCTTACTTTACTTTAATACTATTACTATGGTTTTTTTATTACTAGTACTATTCAACTACTCACATCATTTGATTACTATTTAACTATTATAACTACTACTATTAGAACTATTACTATTCAACTACTCACATCATTTGATTTGATTACTATTCAACCGTTATTACTACTACTATAACTATTCATCTACTTACATCATTTGATTACTATTTAATTATTATAACTACTACTATTAGGGTGCTTTCACACAGTGCATTTTTGACGTGTTTTTTGTGCAGCAACGTACAGCATTAATTGCTGTGCCTTCCTGCACAAAAAAACGCGTCAAGAAACGCACCGTGTGAAAGCGCCCTTAGAACTATTACTATTCAACTACTCATATCATATGATTTGATTGCTACTCAACTGTTACTAGTACTACCATTAGTACCATTGCTATTTAACTACTCACATCATTTGATTACTATGCAACTGTTATTACTTCTATTAGTACTATTAGCCTGCATCCCAACGGCACTGGACAAATACCGGTCGGTTTATCCGACCGGTATTTGTCCGGTTTGTGTGCTGTCCCCACGGCCGCGCAGCTTTTCTCCGCGATGAGCGGAGAAAAGCCCTCCCCCTTCACAGATTTCGTCCGAAAACGGAAGAATGGGCTTGTAGAATGTTTTGCGGGTGGGCGGAAAAACCGCCAGGTGGAAAGCCCGTGCAGTGGGTGGGGACTGCTGCATGGGTTCTCCATAGAGCCCCGTTGTGCTCGTTTTCTGCTGGTTTTTCAGACAGTATGCAAAACCGCAAACCGCCTGAAAAACCGTCCGAAAACTCGTGCCGTGGGGACATGCCCTTACTATTCAACTGTTATTACTTCTATTAGTACTATTACTATTTATCTAAACATAATTTGATTACTATTCAGCTATTACTACTGTTCAGCTACTCACATTATTTAAATTTTGATTCTTTATGACTCCTCACGGTTGTCCAGTGGGTAAGTCAACAGTGATTACATGCAGCACACATGAAATTTGCTTAGTGAAGGTCATCTTCTTCCTACTTCTAGGAACAATAGTATAAATCCATGCATTACGCAATAGAAGGAATACAAAGCCAGGTAATTCAACCTGTCAGTGTCTTAAATGTATTATGGTCTCTAATGGTGTGTACTCCATAAAGAGGGATTCCCAGAGGTGGATATTATTCCAAGAGATCAAGGGATCCCTGAGGGATCCCCATCCCATTACAGCCGGATTTTCTTCCGCAGCTAATGGATGGCTCATTGAAAGATACATTATACCATTAAATTGTGCCATTTAAAGGAAACAGAGGAACAAGCAACTTATAAATAATACCAGAGCTTTAAGGCAAAACTGCAAACCCTTATGTTGGTAATTGAGCTCTAACAACAAAATTAGGAAACTGAACACCCGTACATGCAAAGAAATCGGAAAATTGACTAGGAAATTGCTACATCTTAGACTACAGATTTACAATTCTGGGCATATTAAGTAACGATTATTAAATGGTGAATATTAACACATCAAGATGTTACTATAAGGAAAAGTGCTGAAATGTCTCTACTTTCCCAATTTTGCTGTCTAGCCAACCAGATTGACCATTCAGAAGTCTAAAAAAGCTGAACGACAACAGCTCTATGGGAGATGTGATAGTGGTGGGTGACAAAAAATGACACAAAAAACCTATATAAATATATATATATATATATATATATATATATATATATATATATATATATAATATATTATATATATATATATTTTATAATATATAATATATATATATATATTATATATATATATATATATATATATATATATATTGGGGGTAGATACCAGAAGACACACTCAGAAGTTTCATAGAGTCCTTGCCTTGATGGATCAGAGCCGTTTTGAGGGCAAAACTGGCACCTACGCAAAATCAGGCAGGTAGTTCTAAATTTATGGCTCATCAGTATGTATTATATACATATAATTCCACATACATACAATATTAACACTGAGGATTTGATACAGTGTAAAGTAGTCTGTGTACAGCTTCTATAACAGTGTAAGTTTGGTGTGACCTCAAAGTAAGGCTTTGTCTACACAGCACAGGATTTTGGCTGTTTTTTTTCCGGCGGATTCAGCATTTTGAATCCGCTGAAAAAAACAACTGTTCCCTGCACGGTATAGCCCTCAATAGAAAATGCATGCTTTAGTCTACACAGCATGAATTTTTTACTGAGGGCTTCAGAAAGCTAAAACCGTCCAGCAGAATAGAGAATATGATCTATATTCTGCAGGAACAACGTCTGATTCCCGCAGCCCCAATGTACTGGACCGTCGGGAATCCGACCACCGGTTTTTTGTGCAAAAACTGCGCAAAAAAAAGGCGGTGCAGCGCCGTTAAAATACAGTCGGGTTTCTGGTGGTATTTTAACTTTGCTATGTGGACCTAGTGTAACTCAACACACAGCCATCAATGTCTAAAACTCTGGCAACAAAAGTGATTACAACCCTAAGTGAAAATGGACAAATTGTTCCCAATTTGTCATTTTCCCTTCATGGTATCATGTAACTTATTAGTGTTACAAGGTCTTAGGTGTGAATGCGAAGCAGGAGTGTTAAATTTGATATTATCGCTCTCACGCTCTATCTTACTGGTCACTGGAAACATGGCACCTTATGGCAAAGAAGTGTATGAGGATCTAAAAAAAAAAACCTGTTGCTCTGCATAAAGGTGGCATAGGCTACAAGACAATTGGCTGTTCCCTGAAAATGAACTGCAGCATGATGGCCAAGATCATACAGCGATTTAACAAGACAAGTTCCACTCAGAAGAAGCATCACCAAGGTCAACCAAAAAAGCTGAGTGCACGTGATTAGCATCATATCCATAGACATGAGTGCTGCAAGCATTGCTGCAGAGGTTAAGGAGTGGGAGGACAGCTTGTCAGTGCTCAGACCACACCTCACATTGTATGAAGTTGGTCTGCATGGCTGTCATCCCAGAAGGAAGCCTCTTTTAAAGATGATGTACAAGAAAGCCCACAAGTAGTTTGCTGAAGAGAAGCAGACTGAGGACATGAATTACTGGAACCATGTCCTGTGGTCTGATGAGACCCCGATAAGCTTATTTGATTCAGATGGTGTCAAGTGTTTGTGGTAGCAACCAGGTGAGGAGAACAAAGATAAGTGTGTCTTGCCTACAGTCAAGCATGGTGGTGGGAGTGTCATGGTTTAAGGCTGCATAAGTGCTTCCGGCTGTGGGGAGTTACAGTTCATTGAGGGAACCATGTCACATGTACTGTGAGATACTAAAGCGGAGCATGATCCCTTCAGAAATTAGGCTACATTGCAGTATTCCAACATGACCCCAAACACACCTCCAAGATTTTCCAAAGAAAATGAGGGGAAAGGTGCTGGACTGACCAAGAACGTCTCCAGCCCTAAACCCTATAGAGCATCTGTGGGACATCCTCAAATGGAAGGTGGAGGAGTGCAAGATCTCGAACATCCACCAGTTCTGTGATGTCGTCATGGAGGAGTGGAAGAGGATTCCAGTGGCTGCAACCTGTGCAGCTCCAGTGAACTCCAGGCCCAAGAGAGTTAAAGCAGTGCTGGAAAATAATGGTGGCCACACAAAATATTGACACTTTGGCCACAATTTGTCCGTTTTCACTTAGGGGTGTACTCACTTTGGTTTCCAGCGGTTTAGTCATTGATGGCTGTGTTGAGTTATTTTGAGGGCACAACAAATTTACTCTGTTATACAAGCTGTACACTGACTACTTTACATTGTATCAAGGTGTCATATCAGTGTTGTCCCATGAAAAGAATAAAAAAAATATTTACAAAATGTAAAGAGTTACTAATTTTGTTTGATACTGTATATACAAAACAAAAGAAAGACATATTTGGTTTGCAGAGCAAAAAATTTTATTTGCAACCCCCCAACCTTTTTGGAGTTTGAAATAGGGACACTTTAAAGGCCCCCGCCCCTCTTGGCCCACCCAAACCCCCAAACAAATGACATCAATCGGGCACCCTATAACCCCCCCCCCAAACAAAATCACCCCCGCCCCTCCAGAAGCCGCGGCAACACAACGTGGGCCACTAGGGTTGAAAAATTGTTTTTAAAATTAAAAAGTAATGTATTGTATATCAAGATCCATACAATGTTCGAAAAAAGTTTTGTGGATGAACGCTGTATAATGCCCATACAGGCCTTTAATACCGCTGTCAGGGAAAAAATACCCTATATGTTACTGACCACCCCAAGACTAATTTATCAATAATCCCCGCTTACAGAGATCAAATAATTTCACCACACCATGACAATATCCCACACATAGTAAATGAAAAATACCAAACACCTGACCACATTCACCATCACATAGTAACTGAATAATACCACAACACCCCATGGGCCCCCATATAACTGAATAAATTACCAAACCCATGCCCACATATCACCATCAAAATAGTGATGAATAATACAGCCTTTGACCTGAATTTGCCCCATAAACACTCCTACCAACTTTCCCTGCCATACATTGCCCATAGGGGGGGGTAGATAGCAGTTTACACAGGTTTTGCAGACTTTTTAACCCCCAACAGTGACCATTTGGGGGTAGATATCATTTGTTGTACACAGGTCTACGCGTTTTTTCCACCTACATGCCCCTTGTGGTAGGTACCAGTGACTAGGCTCGCGGTATTTAACCATCAGTGACCAAGGGGGGTAGATACAGTTGTACACAGGCTTCTGGGATGTACAGTATATCCCCCCATCAGTGCCCTATGGGGGTAGATACTTGTACACGGGCTTGCAGAAAAGTGATGACATACAATCAATTAGTGATCACAGGTGACGTTTCTTTTGGAAGTTTTTCCCCTTTTTCTTTTTCCCTCCCAGATCCCAGGATGACTTCTCCGGCCTCATCCCGCAAAATTTTAACCCACACAAACTCTCAACCGCACTTCCCCGCACCCCCCTAAAAAACTCCTTTGCTGAAGGTGGGTAGGAGGTAGGGGGCAAGGGGCAGGGGTCAGGGGGTTATGAGTCTTAGTGAGGGTTTATTTTGTTTGACATAGGCCGCGGGGTGAAGGGAGGTAAAGGCCAAGCTTAAACACAATTCCCCTGGGGGGACAGAAGCCAACCCCCCCAGAGTTTTGTGGTCCCATTCCCAGCACCCCCCGATGATCACCACAGCCGTGATTTCAGGGGTGCAGGGAATGGAGGAAAATATATTGGATTTGTTGACTACGTCGGCCCAGCGTGTAATCTATTTCTAAACTAACTGGTAAAGGGGGGGGCCGGGTCAGGGTTTTTTTAAATAAAGTGATTTTTTATTTGGTTTCTGTGTTATTTTTTCCCCATTTTTTCCAGTGATGTAATTTTTGGGTGGGGCAAAGCCTTCTTCTTACTATCCCCCCTTTCGGGCTTGGTGTCACCCCCCTTCGGAGTTTTTGTCCCCCCAAAGGCCCGACACTAACCGTGCACTTTAACCAATACTCAACGCACCAGGGGTAGGGGAAGAGCCGGTAACCGTCAAAAGGGGCCCCTCAATGTGATGGTCCGTTTTGGGGGGGCTGCGGGCTGGTACTCTTTGTGGAAGGGGCCATATCCCTGGACCTTCCATTCTGAAGTATTAAAGGGTGCCGCTGCGGTTTTACCCGGCTGGTTTTGGAAATAGGGGAGCCCCCCGTTTTTTTTTTAAATCATTATTTATTGAGAATCCCACGTGGGCACCTCCCGTAAAGATTCGTGGTGCCCCCTGGCGATTCTCACTAAAAAAAATTTCAAAAAAAAAACGATGGGGTCCCCCCCAATTTCCCTAACCAGCCCCAAGGGAAAAAAACCGAAAGCGGCAGCCCGATACTACAAATGGGAAAACCATCGATACTGGTCTCTTCCCTTCAAAAAAAAACTTTGGAAAGGGGCCTACAGGGGTGCCCGGTTTTGGCCCCCTACCCTTGAGGATATGGGGGAATGTGACGGGGGGGTTTGTGTCAGCCTGGGCAACGGGAAAAACCGCTGTGAACAAGCCCCGCGTAGTAAGGAGGGGTTCCCGGGGACCGCCATACTTACTGGAATCAAAAGGAAAAAAAACACACAAAAAAGGAAAAAAACACTTTTTTTAAAAAACACTCCCGACACAACAGCCTCATTATCCTTTTATTAAAAAATAGACGCAAAGTGTCCGAAATAGTCCACCCAAAACCGACGTAGCCCAAAGGGGGAGCCTGTAAAAGAAACAACAACAATAAACCCCACAAAATGGGGCATCACCCCCTTTCCGGGATGTAATAGCCTATTCAGTGCCCGGGAAAACTGGAGACATCCCCCCATAGCAGGCGTCCCGGAAAGCTGGGTGTTTTGTGGGGGATGTACCCCGCTTTCCAGGGTGTGAATACCTACACAGTTTCCCTTGGGAAAGTTTGGGCTCCCCCCCAGAGTTGTCCGGAAAGCTGAGTGGCAGCCCATCCGAAAAAGCAAACACCTACCTTTTCCCGGGCCCTGCTGTGGGGACTTTTCACCCCTTCCCCCAGCTAAATTTAGTACCCGCACCCCGGAAGTGAGTGGCACCCCTGATGCAGAAGGCACCCAACTTTCCTGGACGCCTGCTGTGGGGGTTAAAACCCGCTTTTCCCACTGCTGGATATTTTTCATCACCGGAAAGCTGAGTGGACCCATCCGCACGGAAATACCTAGCCCTTTCCCGGACACCCGCGTGGGGATTTTCACCCCCTTTCCCCCATGTGGATGGTTTTTCACATTGGAAAACTGGGTGCATGGTTTTAAGCAGGCGTCCAGGAAGGCTAGGTGCCCTGTGTGGGGGATGGGGCCCTCGGCTTTTTTTTTTCCCCCCCCCGGGTGCTGGATAACGCATTCACTGTGGGGAAGAAAACTGGGTAGCCTTAGGGGAAGGGAGGGAAAGTGTGTGTTGGGGGGGGGGGGGTCAGGGAAGATGGGGGGTCAAAGTGGAGGGTCATTGGTTCAGGGGGTAAGGGGTTGAGTGTCCCGGGGAGGGTGGGGTGGGTGTAAAAAGGGGGGGAGGGGGGGGGGGGGGCATTTGGGGGACAGGAGGAAAAGGAACTGGTTTTGGGGTGTCAGGGGGGCGGATTTTAAATTTTGAGGGGGACAGTGGGTGAATTGGGGGGTGTCAGAAAGGGGGGGCGGTGGCCGGGGGGGGTTGGGGAGGGAGGGGGGGGGGGGGTGAGAGGGGGGGGGTTTGGTGTGAGGGGGGGAGGGGGGCCGTTTTGGGTGGGGGGCGAGTGGGGTGTGGGGGCCATTTGGAGTGTCACAGAGGGGGGCTGAATGGGGTAAGCAGGGGGGCTGTTTGGGGTGAGCAGGGGAGAGGGGGCCGGTTTGGGTGTCAGGGAGGGAGAGCTGAGTGGGGTGGCAGGGTGGAGGGGGGGCTGAGTGGGGTGGCAGGGCGGCCGTTTGAGCAGGGGGGCCGTTTGGGGTGTCACAGAGGGGGGGCTGAGTGGGTGGCAGGGGGGCCGTTTGGGGTGTCAGGGAGGGTGGAGAGCCGACTGGGGTGAGCCGTTTTGGGGTGTCAAGAGAGGGGGGGCTGAGTGGGCTGAGCAGGGGGCAGTTTTTTTTGGGGGGCTGAGCAGGGGGGAGGAGGACCGTTTTTTGGGGGACTGAGCAGGGGTGCCGTTTTGGGGGGGGGGGAGCTGAGCAGGGGGGAGGGGGCCGTTTTTTGGGGGGCCTGGGCAGGGGGGCGTTTTTTGGGGGGGCTGAGCAGGGGCGAGAGGGGGGCCGTTTTGGGGGGGAAGCTGAGTGGGGGGGGGCAGGGAGGAGGGAGAGACAATTACCTTACACTGTTTCCTCTTCCTCCTCCTGCTGCTGCTAGCTCTGGCCCCGCAGTCACACTAATCAGGGGGCTGGCCTGCAGGCAGTGACGTCAGGGCAGAGCGTCTCTATGACGCTTCCCCTGCGTCCCTGCTTTCTGCACCGGCCCCTGTGAGGGAGAGAGACTCCCTGACAGGCGGCCGGTGATCGTGGACGCGCAAACAGTGAACTGCACAGCAGAGTCCCAGGGATTCAGGGCACAGGCCCCGGATCCCCGAGACAGACCCGAAAAATCGGGACACCTCCCAACTGTCTCGGGACGCCGGGCGGAGGGTCCCAAGCGGGAAAGTCCCGCCCAATTCGGGACATTTGGGAGGTATGCTATTAGTGGTAGACTATGGACTCACATGAGGGTACACGTGGACAGATTGTAAGTGCTGGCCAATAGTTGATTAACATTATCACAAAGGAGCCACCAAGGTAATTAGCTGATTAATGCAGGTCCGGCTCCTGGCATCAACGGCAAGCAGATGACTATACAGGTGGAAGCCAGAGGGAGAAATAGTAGTATATGGTGGCCATTCATCTTAAAGGGGTTGTCCACTTCCTAAGAAAAACAAATAGGCAGATCCTTTGGCCCCATTAAACTAAAAAAAAAGGCCTATATTCACCTTACTCTGGTCCCCAGTTCCAGCGCTGCATCTCTCCAGTATGTTACCGCTGCAGCCATCATGCGACTATATACATCACCATTCAGAGCTGTTCACTTGCGCACAGTGATGTAAATGAGTGGTATGTGACTGCTGCAGCCAACTGGTGACTGCAACGGTGATGTTCCCATTCAGAAACAGAAGAATTACAATAGAAAACTTAAGAGATCCAGCGCTGAAATCTCGGACCGGAGTAAGGGGAGTATATATATATATTTTTTTTATTTCAAAGGAAACTGCCTATTAGTTTTTCTTAGGAAGTGGGCAATCCCTTTATACCCTCAAGGGGATTCAGACTCAAAAGATGTGGTCCAGAGTAAGGTATCCCACTATATATATATTTAATGAATTTTAATAATATATATCTATATTTATTTTTTTTATATATTTTAACACAATTTTGCTGGCACCCTCTCAACAAGAGATTTAGTCGCACTTTCTTAATTATAAAATTCACTTTTGGGTGCCTCAACAAATGGATTCCCGGCAAGGGAAGCCGATTTCAGCTATAAAATAGGAAAAAGTTGCAGCACTCAGGTAGTCTGATGAAAAAACGTGAAGAATCGTCTATTTATTGCCACATATTCCAAAAACTACGTTTCGGTTCCTCACAGAGCCATTTTCAAGTACTTGTAAATGGCTCTGTGAGAGAGCCGAAAACGTCGTTTTTGGAAATTGTTGCAATAAATACACTTTTTCTTCACGTTTTTTTCATCTGACTACGAGTGCTGCAACTTTTTCCTATTATTTATATATATATCATATTTTAAATATTAATGTATAATATTAAATAACACTAATAACTAATATGTATGTATTGAAGATTATATATATATATATTTTATATTTTATATATTTTTCTATATTATATCTATAATTATTTTACTCAATTTTTGGGCAAACCAGCCCTTAATGTAATAAATTAAAAAAACACGCAAGTAGGAAAAAAGCTTGGAGATATAGCTATGGGATATCCAAAATGTATGGTGAGCTATAGCGAGATTTTATTCCTAGGAAAGTTTGGGTGCTTTCGCGCGGTGCCTTTTTCCCTTGCAGTACTGCACTGCAATTGAACTACCTTTATTACCAACAGGCCCCTTTCAGTTATCTAAATAGTTTGGAAAGGTGTTACAATTGTTGAGTTTAAAGCCTTGCGGATAATACACAAAGTAATTGATTATTTACTTGTAACTTTCCATACAATTTAGAGAACTGAAGAAAGCTTACTGGCAATAAAGACAGATTTATTGCAGTGCAGCACTACAAGGGAAAAAACACACCAAAAATGCACCATGGGAAAGCACCAATCCTTAAACGAAAGGCTCAGAGAGATGTTTAAATAATTATCTGTATGTTAATGCACATGTGGGGGCAACACAATTTCCACATGTCCCACCTTATTCATTCTCATACAAGGACAGACTACGAGTCCACAGACTTGGGTAATCATTGGTAAGAGAGCAGCGTGAAGAAGGAAGAATGACCATTGCTCTGCTTTCCTGGTCCCTGTCACCACTTGCATCTCATTTGAAATCCTGCGTGCACAGACAGTGCCCTTCTACACAGAAATCAATGATCTCTCTGTGACCATCTGTTTTTCCTACAGTCACATTCCAAAAGTAGGACAGCAGAATGGCTGATGAAGACACACCTGCAAGTGTACACACTGTATGTGGTCACACAGAAGCTGCCGAAATATCTAGGATGTAGTGAAACATAACACAATGTCCCATGCAAAATAACAGGACAATGATCCCTGTTAATTAACATAAGAGACTACAATCCTCACAAATGTTCCATAAATAAAGCCTGTCTAGGAACAGATGTTTTCTAGTTCAGGCTCTCATGCTGGGATAAACTGTACCAGGAATTGATCAAATGGTGCCCATGTAGAGTCGTAGGAAAGCCCGTCAGTAGACCACATGTACTGTAAGGGCGCTTTCACACGGTGCGTTTTTGGTGCGTTTTTTTTGTGCTGGAAGTCACAGCAATTAATGCTGTACATTGCTGCACAAAAATTGTGGTAAATTCGCGGTAATTACTGCGATTTTTGCAGTGATTTTTGTGCAGCAATGTACATCATTAATTGAGGTGACTTCCTGCACAAAAACGCATTGAACAAACGCATAAAAAATGCACCTTGTGAAAGCACCCTAAGGCCTCGTTCACACGGCTTATTTTGCCGCGGATTGGCGCCGTACTGCGCGCCGGATTTGTGCTCATTACGGCGCCAATCCGTCTGAGTCATTACGGTAATCCACTGCTCTCATAGAGAACAGTGGATTCCGTCGCTCCTCCCCGCTCGGTGAATCCGCCGCGGGGGGAGAAACTGACACGCACATTATTTACAGCGCGGACGCGCCATAAACAATGCATTGTCTATGGGGCGGGGAGCGGTGCCCCCGCCGCGCTCCGGCCCCGCCCCCGTCCCGCCCCATATTCACGGCGGATTTGTGAGCGCACAAATCCGTCGGGAATAAGCCGTGTGAACACGGCCTGATAGAGCTCATGTGTCAATCAACAAAGGGGTTTAACTAGGTAGCAACAATGGATCCCATAAAGTGCAGTTTTGTGCCATTTTTGGTGCATTTTTCTACTTGCAGTGCTGCATATAAATTAAATTGCCTTTATTCCCAGCAAGCTTCTTTCAATTATCTAAATTGTTTGGAAAGGTGTTAAAAGTGAGTAATTATCTATTGTGTTTTATACAAATAGTAATTGATTGCTCACTTGTAACATCTTTATAAACAAGTGAGATAATTGAAAGGAACTTGCTGCTAATAAAGGCAGAACAAGCTAAATAATGAAAAGGTAGAGAAATTTATACCATAACATAAATATATTGGAAGTGAGAAAACTACAATCAATCCGAGATAAGAAAACCACCAACAAAAATAAAAATATATCATACTTTACTGATGTCACAAAGTGTACATAATAAAAAAACACAAATAACAAAATCTTCACACAAAGATAAAACGCTACAACCCCAGTAGACCCATGTGCATAAACCCTCATTCTCCATGCTCTACCTGGTGACCTACCATCCCTGTACTCATTTATTTATTCACTTTATGTATGGTATATTTATGAACTATGTTGTAATGTTGTTCTGTATGCAGGAGGTTATTATTATGTTTTTGTCTATGAGATTTATGTACAAGAGTCTACCGGGGTTGTAGTGTTTTTATCTGGGTGAGCATTTTGTTATATATGTGTTCTTATTAAGTATGATATTTTAGATCAATAAAAGTATTTTTTTTTTGTATTTTTGTTGGTGGTTTTCTTATCTTGGGTTGGTAATTAGTGCAATTTAATTGCAGTGCAGTATCGCAAGTGAAAAAACCGCACCAAAACCGCATCGTGTGAAAGCACCCTTAGAAATATTGCAGACTGAATCTATCATTAAAGGGGCTGTCTCACTACTAGGATTGTTTTTCATGTTAAAGATCTTGCAAAAACAAGTCACTTCGCTATAAGTGTCCATTGACAATATCCTACCTATTCCTAGAGATCCCCTCTTGTATGGGCTGCATCAGTTCCTCAGGTCGCTATAGCTACAGATCTGTTCAATCTCTCCTGATAGGCTGCCAGTGCTGGTCGCTATAGTTACAGACCTAGTGTCCTCAGCAGCTCGTCATTACAGTCCAGTAGTAGCCAGTAAACCGCCCCTGAATTTAAAAATGAAACTGAGAAAACTAAACATAAGTAGCTACTAACTCGTTATTAGCTATATTTTCGCTGTCCTGTAGCAATATTTGAAAATAAATTGTTGGAAGGATTACTCGCTGGAAGTTCCGTGTTCGGATTGCTTTGATTTGTGTGGAGCGCTGACTGGCACCTATTCCGAGTGCCATATCCTATCCACGTGGAGAGACCGGCATCCTTATGATTTAATGGAGGAAATCTGCACTATAGAAGGAAAGCGGCATTGTTACATGGGGTAAGCAGCCGAAGTGACTTTATTTGTTAGTTGCAGAAGTAGGATGAATCAATGTAGTGAGACAACCCCTTTAAAGAGGACCTATCACCTTCAGAGAAACCTCATGAAGTAACAGAACACAAATACAAGCAATTTCTCAAATATGCTTCATTAGGAAAATCAAAGCATTTCACCTGTAATTCTGTTTTTAAAAAAGCCCTGGCCCTTTAAGACAGCTCTAAAGTCGGGCCAAGTCGGCACATGACAGTTTGATGTATGACTATGTTGACAGTTGTATCAAATCTCCTACCTCTGAGCTGGGAGAGCCCATTGTGCAGGGGGGAGCCTGTAAGTCTACATCATGTGCACACCAGCAGTAGTGTACTCTGTCCTCAGCTCCCCCTGCACAGTTGGTATCTCCCAACAGAAAGATTCTCCTTAGTTATAAAGTTAAAGTAAATCCAGTTCCCCTGTAAAATTGAGGGAAATCCTCTTCATTGTTAATGACATGTACTGTATTTGAGAAAAGTCTTATAATTTCATCTACTATCAATTTTTGTGTGTTTGTGTGGAGGCGATAGGTACTAGGTCTTACCAAGACAAATATATAAAAATTTCTACTTGAATTAAATACAGAGGGTGAGATAAGTATTGAACTCCTCACCAATTTTCTAAGTACTGTATTTTTCAGACTATAAAACACGCCAGACCATAAGATGCACCCAGGTTTTAGAGGAAGAAAATAAGAAAAAAAAATTTGAAGCAAAAAGTACAGTCTGAAGTGTAGTTTTTATACAGCTCACTGCCAAAATGAACCCGGGGGTTACCAGACGTGGGTCTAACAACAGCTCAGTGAACCCTATTGCACATGGGGCTCAGAAGCAGACGGATGGTCACTGCACCTCTGCTAACAAAGCTGAATTTGCAGAAAAGGCTTTAATTTTCAGGACAGTATCAGAATTAAACCTCCACTGACCTGCAAAGAGTTGCTTTCTTCAGTAAGTCACATTTTCTGCTTCATCAAATTGATGGACGTTGGTATGTCAGGTGAAAAACATTAGATAACAAAACACCCTGCAACCATTGCTGGAAGAACACAAGCTGGTGGTTGCAGTATTATGGTCTGGAGAATGTTTTTTGGTATTCTCTCATCCATGTGGAAGGCACTCTCAACTGATTTGGATATGGATCCATCCTTGTAGATAACATACACCCACATATGCTGATTATCTTTGCTGTGGCAGATGGAATCTTGTAACAAGAAATGTCTAGAAATGTCTGATATTGGTTTGAAGAATATGACTAAGACTTCCAAGTATTGCCCTGGCCCCTCAATTTCCCAGACTTGAACCCAATTGAGTATCTTCAGATACCTGTGACAACCTACCAGGACCTCACTGAGTAACTCCCAACCTAACTAGCTGCTGTCCAGCCTGCACACGGTGGTTACTCTGGATGTTAGCTGGTGGTCATAATAATATGACAACCAGGGCTGTGGAGTCGGAAGGCTATTTTGCAGGAGTCGGAGTCGTCATAAAAGGGACCGACTCCCAAAATATATAATTAGTTGGTCCAGTTAGTTCGATGCAAAGAGCAAGAGGAATTGGGTCCGGCCAGTGCTACTGCTCCCATATCTTCAGCCTCATCACTTGAGGAGTGTAATTGATGACATGGAGCAGGCATTTGTTTCGACTTACTGTACAATGTTATACAATTTTATAGGCATCCACTGGAATAAGTGGTGGTCTTATAAATACACAAGAATAGCATCAAATCCAAGTGCCAAGGACTTCTGCAAACTCAGGAACAACAAAATGTATTCTGTACAAATAACTTAGGGGTGTGAATCAAACCCGAAAATCCAGAAACACCACATATCCATAGGAGGCGGCTGTCAGGAAAAAAAAAACAGAACTGGTAACATGCAGCTTTATTATGCCTAAAACCAAAGAATATTCTTTTCTTCTCTTGCCAGACCCAGGAATTTGAATTCGAATAGTGAAGACAAGTACGACTGAAGGCGCAATTTGTGCAATGCAGCACACCTTCCCAACCTGGAGAACAATATGAAGGGAAGAGATGTATACCCTGCAATAAATGGCCAGTGTGATAAATGAAAAATATCTATGCACCACTGAATCCGAAAATTTTAGTTTGTAGCGATGGACCCAAATTGAAAGAGTGACAATGCCATTCCCTAGCACTGACAAATCAGCACAGCAACAGCTCCCATCTATATTCATAGGAAATGGAAATCACACGGGATGCACAGCCCAGACTTCTGCTAAAGGCACCACAGCAATTACAATAATGTGCAGCAGTTTCTGTCTATAAGCTGAAAGGCACAGATCTAATATTCAGGATTTGTCAACTAGTATTGCATATTTTATGAACAGAAGGATTGACCCAGTGTTGGCCTGAGGTGCCTGAGGCCCAGCAGTGGCACCGATTCCAGGGGCACCCCCACAGCTACTGTAAATGACTGCACACACTGTACATGACTCTTGCTTTCTGCCTCTTTCCATGTAAAGAGGCCACAAGTCTGCTGTGCCCAGTGCCCCACAATGCAAAGGGGCTCATCTGGGATTTCTTCTGCTCCCCTGTGGGTCAGTTCGAGCCCAGATTGACTGATCTGGAGGGGCAAGAAGCAGCTGTGCTGAATTTCCACTGACAATCACAATTTATCGCAGGGGGTAAGGGTGCTTTCCCACAGCGCAGTTTTGGTGCAGGTTTTAACTGGGCTCCAATTAAACTGACTTTATTACCAGCAAGCTTCTTTCCGTTGTCTAAATTGTTCAGGAAGGTGTTTCAAGTAAGTAATCAATTACTGTGTTTGAAGTCTTGTGGATTAAAAGCACAGTAATTGATTCCTCACTTTCCAAACTGTTTAGACAACTGAAAGAAGCTTGCTGGTAGTAAGGGCAGATACTTGGAGGGCAGTTAAAACTGCACCAAAACTGTGCTGTGTGAAAGCGCCCTAAGGCCATGTTCAGACGGTGTATTTGCAGGGCGTAATTACGCCCCGCAATTGCGCCATGTGACCGGGGGAGTGAGCGGGGGGCCGTCACTTCGCCGGCCCATAGACTTGAATTGCCAGCGGCGCGTATACGCCGATAGTAATTCACATGTCAATTATCCCCGGGAGGGGAGAGGAGACGAAATCCATAGTTCTCTATGAGAACTGTGAATTACCGAAATGAATGGGCCGTTTTCGGCCCGTAATTGGCGCACTTCGGCGCTTAATTACGGACCGAAATACGGCCCATTTTAAGCCGTGTGAACATGGCCTTAAAGTAGTGGATTGTCCAAGTAGTTTAATTAAAAAATAGTATGGTTCAGATGGGACAACCACTTTAAAGGGACAGTACCATCAACTTTTTTTTTTTTACACATACTGACAAGCAATATATGGATTTTTTTTATAAACTGGGTGGTGGTTTTCTTTTTAGATATTTTTTTAAAGTTTCTCTACATTTATTACCCTCTCTGACTTCCCTTCTGTGAGCTCCAATAACACAGCAGAAAGAAAAGTGCTTGCGGATCCTTCTTTCAGGCCAGCTATGGCCCAGAGATGTGTTATCAATAGCACCTGATAAGTAGTGTGAAAAAATCCCTTTCCCAATGCAGAAAAAGATTACCCTATTTTCCTTTCATGTATTGCTGGTCTTTACCTATTGACCTAGTGGTTTAGTCTACTCTTGTATATCCCTGTCCAGAGAACAATAGAGCAATCATCATGTCTTTACTTACTATTTGTAATGAGACTATATATAGATAAGCAGCAGCTGAATTAAAAGTGAGATTAGTATACTCTGTCATTCAGTAATTTTATTTAACAGCTAGAGAAAGACAATATTTTGTTTATAATATTTAATTGCAAAGGACTGCTGAATTAAAAAAAAAAAATAAAAATTTGCAGTGTTTTTTTACAGCCTTTTGCAGTGTGTAGCAGGTTTTAGACACTAGAAAAGTGAAAAAAAGGGAAGAGATGGCGCTCTATGTGAAAGTACGTCTATAGCAGTTAAAAACACTTAAAACAATTGCCAGGGTGCTCACCTCGATTTGTTGTGCAAATTACTTTAGAGGCACAACACTCATATGACTTTGGGTGGCTCTGTCCGAGCCTCGGAAACAGCGGCCGCGTGGTCCCCTCCTCCAGATCCAAAAAGATGGACAGCGGGTACAACTTAGAGACTGAACAAAATATGGTGGACCGGGCGCTCGTTTCAAGGAACTCTTTTCTCAAAAGCCATCGACCACGAGGATTTGTTCCTTGAAACGAGCGCCCGGTCCACCATATTTTGTTCAGTCTCTAGGTTTTAGACACTGTTTGAGAATGGTCCAAAAAAGGGGGCACCGTTTAGCCACAGGTGGGTGTGACTTCATATGAAAAACAGCATGGTCACATGGCGACAGGCAGTGCCAAAAATGTGCCAGATGTTCACAAAATTTCTTGCACAGAAATCAGTCTAAGGGCGCATCCCCACGGCAGTGGACAACTACCGGCCGGTATTTGTCCGGTTTTGCGGCCGTCCCCACGGCCGCAGGGGGGACGGCTTTTCTCCGCGATGAGCGGAGAACAGCCCTCCCCTCTCCCATTGAATTGTTCATATTCCGTCCGGAAACCGGACAGAAGAATGAACATGTTCAATGTTTTGCCACCGGCCCGCCGGCGGCAAAACCGTCGGACGGAAAACCCGTGCAGTGGGGACTGCTGCACAGGTTTTTCATAGAGCACAATTGTGCTCATTTTCGGCCGATTTTTCAGGCGGTTTGAAAAACCGCAAACCGGCTGAAAAACCGGCCGAAAACCTGTGCAGTGGGGACATGCTCTAATAGTTCAACAAGTCGCTAAAAAGAAATTAAGACAATTCTGAAGATGTGCCAAAATGATCAAACAGCATGAACTGCTCTGATAAATCTAGTACATTTTAGACTGCTAATCTAAGTTTACATGGTCTAACTTTAAAGGGGTTGTCTCACTACAAGGTTTGCTTTTTTATGTTAAAGATCTTGCAAAAACAAGTCACTTTGCAATATGTGTCCATTAACAGTACCCTACCTATTCCTAGATATCCCCTCTTGTATGGGCTGCATCAGCTCCTCAGGTCGCTATAGCTACAGACCTGTTTGATCTATCCTGATAGGCTGCCAACACTGGTTGCTATAGCTACAGACCTGGCTTCTACTGCAGCCTAGTAGAAGCCAGTAAACACGCCCCTGAATTCAAAGTGGAACCAAGAAAACAGGACTGAGGTAAGATGAATCAATGTAGTAAGACAACCCCATTAAGACAGCGATAGTAAATATGGGCCACTATCTTTACAAATGTAAAGGCATAAAAAAGCTGCTCACAAATCCTGCAAACAATACCTAGGTCATGTAGTTGTTTCTTCTAACTCACACTGAAAAAGAGAGTTGGTGACAGGTCAGTACTGATGTTTCTCCACAGCTTTGATTAAAATGATACCATCTGTGGTCTGTTTAATGATGAGCATTATAATAGAAATCCGCTGCCGAGCCGGTCTTATGTGTACCGTGTACGTTCAGTGGAATTAATTGGCAGAATACTGCATACATAAATTCTTCTACAATTTTCTGCTTCACCGTAACATCAATTGAAATAAATGGAAACCCTAAGGGGTGCTTTACGCATTGGCAGCTTTTGTCATCAGGGCCTTGGTGATCATTTCGATCTGGTAATCGGAATGCCTTGAAACAATAAGGCACAACAGCGAGACAGAGAGAACGAGACGTGGAAATGGGAGACAAGTCAGGAAGTGTGCATACATTAGTTTTCAGGTGGATGGCATCACCCATTACCTGCTATATGACTACGGGGATGACAATTTATCCCCATCGAAAGGGGTTTTCCCTAGATAATGGGGCGTAACTACCGGGGTAGCAGACGTAGCAGCTGCCACGGGGCACGGTCGCTTAGGGGGCCCGCGCCCCGTGGCAGCTACTATCACGTCTGCTACCCTGGTAATGCCGCTCCTGGGCCCGTCGGCAGTGAACATAACAGTTCACTGCAGCGGGTGCAGAGCTGTGGGGCCCGGCACATGCTACCTCTGAATGCCCAGGCCCTCCGGCCCGGGCGTTCAGAGGCAACGCTGCCCGGAGATAGCAGAGCGGCAGCTCTGCTACTTACCCTGCAGGCGCTCTGTGATCATGTGGGTGGTGCAATGACGTCACATCACCGCGCCACCCATGCTGAGCAGAGAGGCTGCAGCGCGGCGCATCTGGGGAGCATGGAACGAGGTAAGTAAGTGATTTCTTATTTTATCTGCCCTGCCTGCCTATATAAAGCCCCCCTAAGCCTGCCTATATAAAGCCCCGCTAAGCCTGCCTATATAAAGCCCCTCCTAAGCCTGTCTATATAGCTCCTATAGCCCCCCTAAAGCTTGCCTGCCTATATAGCCCCCCTGAAGCTTGCCTATCTACTTATATGGGGCCCTATAGCTACCTAAAACCTGCCGACCTACCTATATGGCCCCTATAGCCCACGTAACCCCTGTCTACCTGTATGGCTTCCTATAGCTACCTAAACCCTGTCTGCCTATCTGGGGCCCCATATAGCCTATCTAAACCCTGCCTGCCTAAATGGACCCCATATAGCCAGGGGGGCAGGGAGAGAGGTGCTGGAAAAGTCAGGATTCTAAGATATTTGTGTCAAAATCTGCAGGGACAAGTGGCCGGGAGAAGTCATCATGGCGGACTGGACGGATGCAGAGCAAAAGGGAAAGTCAACGACTCGGCAGAGAAACGTCACCTGTGAGTCACAAGATGTAACTACGCTTTAATCACTTATATGTCTATAGAGCCTGTGTACACTGGTTTCTACCACTATATGGTCACTGTATGGTGGTTATATACAGTCTGCAGAGCCTGTGTACACTAGTATATATCACTATATGACGGTACTATTGGTCTTTGTAGACTGATCAGTAATAGTGTAGGGGTATTATTCAGTCACTACATGTAATTTGTGGTTGTGTTCTGGTGGTATAATCAGGTCTTTATGCAGTAGTGTTATTGAGAATGTTGGTTTTGGTATAGCGGGATTTGTTTGGTAGCAGTATGATGGTGATATCTATGGTGAGGTATTTGCCCCTTGTATTATCTACATTATCTAACAGCATGTCCTGGTAAATGTTCGTGGTCAGGGAGGTGTGCGATGAGGGGGGGGGGGGGGGGCATGTTTGCTTTGGGGCTCTGGCTTCTCTAGTTACGCCCCTGCCGAGATTATCATAATTTCTTATGTGAAACTATATATGCTGGATACTCATAACTCCCATATACTAGTATGGGAAAAGTGCACCCATCAAATATCCCTTATCCTAGCTCCTATATTAAATTGCCTGTGACCATATCCTCTAGTGATCCACCTGTATTCAGGATAAGCATGCACTGATTCCTTATGTTCTCTTCAGTACAGCATTTATAGATGCCCCAATGAGACTGGTGCATGTGCGGCGATGCGTACAGAAAAGGGAAGAGGACTAGGATGACCATGTGCATAGTAGCCTGTGTGGAAACACAGAAGCCTGCTATAGGAAGGCTGTAGGAAATGTAGTCTAGATGTGAAATATGGCAGTCATGTGGGACAGTTCAGATGTGTCTCTTGCAATTTCCAAAATTGCCTTGGTGCCCAATACTAAGGAAGAATAAAACGGAAAACAAAATATTAGATGCTGTAGTAATGTTAAGCCTGCTCTTATCGTTATTTTCTGTTCATTCATAGAACAGCAGTGCTGGATCCATTTCATGATGGACAACAATAGCACCCAGTAGACCCCTTTCATTAGAATGGCGGCTGTCAGATTTCCATCATTGTGTCCATCATTTAAAGCGCTACATACTGCTCTATTTTTTCTGTCATTTTTTACAGAATTTAAGATGGAGGCTCCTAATGGAACCACTGACACAGATAAGAACCAGGCCTTAGTTTATGGGTATGGAGAGGTCTCTGAAATTCAGCACTTGATGGGAAGCTCATTTTAAGCCGGTCATATACTTCAGGCATACTGTATATTAATCAAACCAATTGATTACAACTAAGTGACCTACAGTCTAATGTAGTAAGAAAAAAAAAAGGAACTGGCCATGATGGAATTTAACATACTGATCCTTTGTTCCCCCAGGAGATCAGCGCTGCCATAAATGTTGAGCAATGGCTTATCTCAGTCTGAGTACTGAAAAAAAATGCATGCTCAGAATTACAAATGTATACAGCAATATGGGTCAAGAAAGAATTTTTCTTTCCCCGAAGCATGATTTTCCTCACCTTCCTCTGGATCAGGCATCCTCATACTGCGGCCCTCCAGCTGTTGAGAAACTACAACTCCCATCATGCCCACTGTTATAGATGATATAAATGCATGATGGGAGTTGTAGTTTCCCAACAGCTGGAGGGCCGCAGTTTGAGGATGCCTGCTCTGGATATTTGGGTCTGGTGACTCTCAATTGAGAAGACAAGTACAAGGATCTTCCAAACAGTGGACATGTCATAATCACCACATCCAGTTCTATGTTGTCCACCAGGGCTTACCCGACAACATTCGTTCTGATACTTATTTAATTTAAAAAAGCCACAGTTATTTCATTACTTTATTTGTTAATTAATTTTGAAATAAAAAAATTAATAAAACATTCTCCTTTGTGGGGATCTCATGTATACGTTCAACTTTAGTCCTGGTTCACATGGCGTATAGCTGTAGGATGTACACATACTGGTCAGTGCATACTTCCCACAGCGCTTTCTCCCCGGTGCGTGAACACCAGAAAGAAGGGACATGTCGATTCTTTCTATAGGCGCACAGTACACGCAGGGGGAATACGCTGTGAAGTCATAGCACTTAATGAATGCTATGATTTTACTGTATTTGTGGGACGTACTTCAGGTGAATTGTCGTGTGAACACCCCCTTACTCTGGAGCACAGACTTGCTGAAATATGGAGAACATTCAAATTATTGAATTTAGGAGAAAAGGCACTGTGGGCGACATGTATGAACGGGGCTGCACCAGATATCTGGTGTCTTTTCAGCCCGATCTCGGGCCGGGCGTACCATAGCCCTTCCGGAGACACCAGGAGCCGTACGCTCGGTGGCACATCTTATTGGCTTCTATTCCCCAATTTCTCACTTGATTTTGTACATAGCACCTTATTCAGTCCCCTGAAGAGACCAAGGTGGGTCGAAACATGTTGAGACGTGATACAATGGCTACATAAGGGTAAGATAGGAGATTATAGGGAAAGTCGACGCATCTTTGTGGGGTCGCCCTTTTTGGGGAGAGTGCTCCGCCTTATTGTTGAGGTGCAAACATTCTCAGGGAGACAATAGGGTGAGTTTGTTCCTTTCTCCCGGTGGCACCCAATTTATAATATATGGGAAGGCTTTAATTTGTATACCCTATATTTTTGGATGGAGTTTGTTTAGTAAAAGTCGAGTCTTTTTAAAATTATGAAGTAAAGGTTATATTTTAAATTACATGTAATAATTATACACACTCCATTTTTTCGAGCGCTGGAATGCGCCTGATTTATGACCCGCTGTAGAGCAGGTTCATAAATCAGGCGCATTTAGGCTACTATTTAGCACATGATATTTGGGGATCACACGCCCAATTTCATGCATGTCGCCCTTTATCTTTTTAAAGCATTGTTACCATTTTTGAAGACATGTTACCATATAAACCTTGCTTATAAAAAGTTACAAATCATTCAATTAATACACTATGTTTTTCACGTCAGTGACTTCCCTACTTTTATAAAAACATTGCAGGCATAATAATCAAGAAGTGGAACTGGGACCATTGTAGCAGCACAGAGGCAACAATCCACCAGTAGGATTACAAATAACGTGTAATACCATGTATGTCCCTAGGCCAGAGAGGAAGGGATAGATCATAAAGATAATTAGTTAAGCCCTTGAGAGTCCTTGTGTTCAGATCAATAATTAAGTGTTTCCATTAATGATGATCACTGAACCAAGTGAGATTAGAGATTAGTTTTCATTGCATATAGCTAACATGGGCGACCCGCATTAAAGGGATTTTCGGATTTATAAACTCATCTTCAAACACCCCATTAGGACATTCTTTATTAACAGATGAAAATACCCAGTTCAGAAAAGTGGTCACAAAGAACACTCTGTGGGGGACAAGGAACATCCATGCATTACAGCCCCATTGATTTCAATACAAACCATGTAATGCTTCAGGTGACCAGGAGTGGCACTGCAGGAAAACTGAGCACTTGATCAGGTCCCTTAAAGAGGTTTACTCACTATTTTGATTCACAATCACATGCAGCTTCAGACTCACACCGGCTAGTCAGGTTGTGGGTGGCTCTATAGCAGTGATTAGCATATTTAGCTCCTCTATAAGTAGTTGAGCGTCACAGTGACACAAGTGCAGGAGGTTTAGGGCCACATGTATGAAAACTGTCCAGGTCTAAAACTCACTTTGTTTCCCATAGCAACCAATTAGGGCGCCCCTTTCATTTCATATAATGCTCAGGAAAAATGAAAAGGGCACTCTGATTCATTGCTATGGGCAACAAAGTGAATTTTAGACCTAGACAGGTTTCATTCATGTGGCCCTTAATCTGTAGTCAACAGCTACTACAGACCTCAGAGCAGTGAAAACAAATGCTTATAAAAGGTAAACAATCTAATCTTGTTAGAGATAAAGATTCTGCCCCGTTCAACCATGGTGACATCACTCCCTGCACTATGTCTAATGAGGAAGGGAATTATGGATGTTACCCTAGAGACACTTGTGTGCACTCAGAACAGATAAAATCTTTCTCATTTTCTGACCCGGGTAATATCAAAAGAGCAATGTATTCTGTAAAAGTCTTGATTTACCGTTCCCTACATGTTGAAAGCTTAATCATTGTAGTGAGAAAACCCCTCTACATAGAACAGCTGATCACTGTGATCAATTTAAAGGGGTGTTTTAACAGTTCTAGGAGCTTGTTAGTTGTTAGGGGATAACTAACAATAGAACAAAAGAAAATTTACCTTGTAAACCCGCTCATTCCAGCACTGCAGCCGATGACTCCACCAGGTTCTTCACGTGACCCTGCAGCCAATCACAAGTTGAAGTGATCATTTGCAGTATATCCAGCAAGAGGTCACTGTGGCCTGTAAATAGCCAGGGTCACATAAAGAATGAATAGTGACGCCACTGCCCAGCATCAATGGGACAGGCCTCTGTGCTGAAACTGTGGTTTACAAAGTCTTTTTCTCTTAACAAGCACTTCCACATATTGGAACATCCCTTTACACTGAGGGACACGCTGTACTAAAAAGGGATTGTCCAAAGTAAATCGCCTATAAGATTAACAAGAATTACTTGAGAAGGACCCATTAGGCTTGGTTCACACCTGCATTGGAGGTTCCGTGCGAAACCTCAGGCGCAGAGGTAAAAACGGACACCTAGGGATCCGTTTCACAACAGACACCCACAGTGCCCAACAGACTCCATGAATTACAATGGGTGTGTCAGGTATCTGCTCTGATGTCTATTGTTGAGACAGAAAAAAATAGCGCAGGTGGTTCACACTATTTACATTTTTGAGTATGTGTTCCTTAGGGTGCGTTCACACGGCAGTGGACAAATACTGGTCGGTTTACCCGGCCGGTATCTGTCCGGTTTTGCGGCCGTCCCCACGGCCGCGGGGGGGGCGGGAGGGGAGCGGCTTTTCCCCGCGATTAGCAGAGAACAGCCCTCCCCCCTCCCATTGAGATGTTCATATTCCGTCCGGAAACCGGACGGAAGAATGAACATGCTCAATGTCTTCTGAGCGGCCCACGGGCGGAAAAACCACCAGACGGAAAACCCGTGCACGGGTTTTCCATAGAGCGCAATTGGGCTCATTTTCGGCCGGTTTTTTAGGCGGTCTGAAAAACCACCAACCGGCTGAAAAACCGGCCGAAACCCCGTGAAGTGGGGACATGCCCTTAGGATTGCTTGCTGTCAATGGGTGGCAACCTTCTTGTTGATAACCAGATGCTGAACTACTAATCAGACCTAACATCACTGAGCTGAAAGTTTTCTACAACTGTATCCGGCCTAGATCATCTACAGAGCTACCCTGCCTGCTGTAGGGAGTCATAGTTTATTTACACTGATAGATAATAGCAAAGACAGCTGAGAGATGTATTTAGCACAGGGAGGATAGTCTTGATACAAGGATACAATAGTATTCATATATCAGCCTTGTAATATACTTAGTCTGTATGGCTTATCAGGCTCTAGATGTAAACATCATGCAGTCTGATCACAGAGACCTGTATTGCCCATGTTCACACACGGTCGTAAAATAGTGCGTGCATTTTTGCCTGCGTATTTTAAAGCGCGGCAAAGTTGCGCCCACAATACGGTAATCCATAGCTCTCATAGAGAACTATGGATTACGCTACGTCCCCCCGAGAATACAATATGAGCAGATTGTACGCGCGGGGAGATAACGAATACATTTCTATTGGCTAGGTCGGGCTCTAACAAGACATCCTCCACCCCTCCCCCCCCGCCCCTGCGCGCTGCACGCTGATCAGCGCGACTCTCAAAACACACGCTATTGCGAGTGCATACTGTACGCGCTGCAATTACGCCGTGTGAACATAGCCTAAGTGTAGCTTCACACGACTGATTTGGATGCACATATTCAGTGCTGAATCTGCATCAGAATCTACAACCAAGTCTGACTGCAATCTGCCTTACCTTGTTTCTAATGGAAAATCTGTGTGGCAGTGCACACAACACTAATTTTCCTTGACGCATATTCCTCACATAGTATATTGGGGGCCAAAAACCGGCCTCTGAACTCAGCAACAAATCCACATTCAAAATCTGCGCATAGATTTTAGGCGTGGATTTCGCACAGACTTGGCTATGAAATTTTCAGTGCTGAAAATTATCCATGTGAACCTACCCAAAGGGTAGTTAATTTTCAGCACCGGTTCAGAAGCTTTTTTTTTTTTTTAAACAAAATCAAGTTTATTTTTGGAAGACATGTAAGAATAACAGCGTTTGTATAAAAAGACAGTACAAACATAAAAGCCGGGTGCAAATAAAATGAACAGAAGTCCAAAGCTCAGATACAGCACATTACTATATCCATAATAAGACCATATCTAATGACTCTACAAGTGTAAACTGTCCAATTTTGCAGCATATAATGATGGCACAAGTCACATATTAAACATGATTGACATAACAAATCAACCTTAAAAAATAAAAATTATAAACAAACAAAACAAAACAGTTGTGCAGTGCAACCCATTTTACTATCCTATGGGAGACTCATACACAATTATAAGTTCTAAAATTAGTTTGGAAGGACATCTAGAGGACATCGTCAGGGTAGGAATCAACTTCGCTGGTGTGGTAAGGGGCGAGATACAAAACCCATGGCTACCAACAAACTACACTGTAGATTTACTAGCACATTTTACGTCATATAGGTGGGTATTGTCCCCCCCAAGGTGCTGTAACGCGTGGAGTCAATCCTATCCGCCAGATCCTGCCCACAAACTTGTCAGGGCATCCACGATGTAGGTTAAATATATTTTTTAAACGGAAGTATATTCACAGCGATTTATTACCAATCTTGCACGCCCGAAAAAAAGGGGTTTATAGGAGACAGCCAGTGCCGGCAATTAGTTTTACCTGGCTTAATAAACAGGATTCTGTGGAGTACAAATACGGGTCAAGTGAGGATGGGTACTCCTCATGGTACCAGATATAGCAGACAGGGTCTTCGGGGTCTAATCATGTACGGGACAGCCCCTTTTATCATTTAAAACCGATGAGAATTTGTTGCCAAAACCCCGAATTTTAGGGCAAGCCCACAACAAGTGGAAAAAGGTGCCCGGCATCAAAAGACACTTTGGACAAACATCCGGAAATTCTGGCTTAAAATATTAAGTAGTCAGGTGTAGAAATAATATGCACAGGTGTAAATAATACATTTGGGTTACCCTCTCTTCCATATTATGGGACAGTAACCAATTTGGGGGTCTGCAAAGAGCACTGCCCACTGGTCCATATCCGGATTATGGTCTACGTCTACTATTCCCAAGTACTTTTCTTCCGCCTGAAATGGGTCCACCAATCTTCTCCCCTCAATAACAAAGAAAGCGCATAAAACATGTAAAACAATCCGCGGGGAGGGGGAGAACGCAGCCACGGGGGGAAGGGGAATTCCAGAAAAGTAATTTGATAGTCCCGAAACTGCGCTTTGCAGGCTGCCTAAGCTGGAGATAAATGAAAGAAATGGATGTTGGGAGATTTGTATTCGCTCAGCGATATCCTGAAACGTCCTAAGTGTCAATCCTAATATAAACTGGTATATATACACCACCCCTCTCCCCTCCATATATGTGTAATTCATAGGAGAGTGAGAACTCCTGCAGATAGTAGCTATTCCAGAGAGGTTAAATGCATCTACTCCCGTACTAAATAGTACAGATCTTTCACTTGCTTCCATATTCTAGAAGACATGCCTGAGAATAAAGACAGGCATTGGCATCGATGCGAGGTCTAATTGTGCAGAAAAGAGAAAAAGAAAACAGATGCAAATACATGAGGGTTCCATGGCTTGATTAACACTCCATGACCCTCAGTGATCTAGTGTATGCCATCTGACCAAAGAGAAAGCTGGGCTGCCGCAATAATAAGTGCGTGAAATCCGGAGGGAGGCACTCCCAGATCCAGGGGTCTGCAAGCAAACTGTAATAAGGAGGCCGGGCCCTACCATTTATTCCTATAAAATGAAATTCTAATGAATACAAGCTCGGTAACACAGAGGAAGTTAAGGTATATCGGAAGACTGGATAAGGATATCCAGAATTTTAGCGTGAAAAGGATCATCTTAGACTAAACTAATCCTTGCCATAAGAGAATAGAGGCAGCTAACTCCATCCTTGAATCTTATTGCGGAGATGCACCAACACGTGCGATATCTAAATCATAGAACTCCGACGGGGATTCTAGATATATTCACCCCCAAATAGTGGACTGTAAGAAACCACAAGCAACGGCAGGACTTATGTACTCCGTTAAAGGGGCAAAAGAGTACTTAAGGGTCAATTAGGTGAGAATTTGTCCCACATTACCTGCAGACCTGATATTGTCCCATGAATGTATGAACAACATTTAGAGCTCCAGTGGGAAGTTAGGTCTCTGCGTCCTGCAAGTTACAATAGGGCTACAACTGCATATAAAACTAATCTCTTTCATGCAATGTGTCCCATTGCAAAACCATGATGTTCGAGTACTGCTCCGTACATCGGCTGCTTAAGGCTCAATACCATGCAATAAAAAGGGTTGATAGGGACATCCCTGCCTGTACCACCTTCGCAGAGAACCGAATCCGATATGAAGGCCTTTACTCGAACTTGGGCGACTGGGCTGGTGATACAGGAGCTTAACCCATGAGATAAGGTGAACCGAACCCATATCTAGTAGGACTAAACCACAAGTAGTTCACTCTACCGAGTCAAAGGCTTGTTTGTGTCTATGGATACCAGTATCCTCGTCCCTACATTAGAATGGGGAGCCTGCATGTATCATATAGAGCCGGCGCAGGTTCATGGCCGTGTGCTTGCCGAACATAAACCCTGATTGATCAGCATGCACCAGGGAGAAATTGCGAGTTGAGCGGATGGCCAAAACTTTGGCCAGTATCTTACATCTGTCTGCAGGAGGGATATCGTACTATATATGAGCCACAACCCAGGGTCCCTACCAGGCTTGGGGATTACGACCAATTAATGCCTCACGCATCGAGGCAGGAGACATTGACGCGTCATTTGCCTCATTATCCAGACGTGAGTACCAGCGGGCCAAAGAATCAGGTATCCTTCATATAAAATTCTATTGGTAACCCGTCTGTCCCGGGATTTGGCATTTTTAAATGAAGCAATATGCTATCCTGAGATCTCCCTGGGAAAGGGGCATCCAAACTGCACACTGCTCCACAGTAAGGGAAGCAGTTCTCCCTCCTTTAGATAATCCAGTATCTCCACTTCAAGACCGGAATGTGACATCATACAGGACTGTCCATAGAACATACTAAAAGCCTCCGCCACCTGTGTAAGGGTTTGAAATAATGACCGCATTGGCTGCATTCAAGCAGTGATTACTGGGGGTTCATGAGACCTCTTTGCCATGCAGGCCAGTAGTTTACCACATCTCTCACCTTCTTCAAAGAATGACTGCCTAGTGAAAAATGTGGCACGAGTCTCCCGGTCTCGCAACAATTGTGTATAAATTTCTGCTTAGGCAAAGCCAACCTTAACTTATTCCTCCTTCAGACGGTCCTCTGATAAAAGCCTAGTTCCGCCTTCGCCACATCTTGTGCCAACGAATCAGCCATAGCTGCATAGGAGCGCTTTAAATCGGCAACAGCCATGGACAGCTCTCCTCTAACATACGCTTTAAATGCGTCCCAAATTGACAAAAGAGAGGATTGGTATTCATTAATCATAAAAAATTCCTCCCATTTAACAACAAAGTGGGCAAATGGCGGAAGGAGCTTAAACCAGTAGGGGTTAAAGCGCCAAGATTTAGGTCTGACAAGGTCCGACCAGGCCAGGCGGAGTATCACAGGGGAATGATCAGACACCGAGCGTGATAAATATTTACTCTCCGCAACAAAGGGTAGGAGTTGCCTATTCACCAGGGCCAAATCTATTCTAGATAGCGCATTATATCCCGGCGAAAAACAGGAGTATTGGGAGGATGTCGGGTGACTGGATCGCCAGGCATCGACTAGGCCCACTGCGTCCACCGCCATCTGTAAGGGTGAGGGGGAGCCAGCCCGTCCAAATGCCTGCCCCGAGTTGAATCTATCTTGAACAGTATCCCAGGTCGAGTTAAAATCCCCCAGCCACAAAATTGACGTGTCAGGCCACCTTAAAATGAAAGCAATTGCTAAATGAATAACCTCCATCTGGAAAGGGGGGGGAATATAAGTATTAATCAAAATTAATGGCTTATTATCAATAAAACAATATATAAAGATATACCTGCCATGTTTATCAATATCAATGGTGTCTAGACGGAAGAGACATTTTTACGATTAATATAGCTACACCTCTTGCATGTGGGGGGTATTCAGAGTGATAGATCCATCCCACCCACGGTTTAAGTAACATGCGGGTCTTAGGGCGACAGATGAGTCTCATGGAGGACATAATTACATATTCCATATAAGATTTAATTAACCGACATCTACAAGATTGCGCTTAATCGGATCATTAAGTCCCCTCACGTGCCATGTGAAATGTTTTAATGATAGCCATAGTGTTTTCCAAAAAAAGGAATACCTAGGGATGCCGCAGGGTTCCCATCCATACACCAAATCTCAAGGTTCCTCAAACCCAACAGGTAATACCAGAAACATAATCATCATTTGGAAACACGCAACACACATGCAGTTGAACCCCAAGATAAACCATTTTCCCACCCTTATCCAGTCCCCAATTACTGGATATTATGACCCAAACTCCAACCCCCCCAAAAAATTTTAATATTACCTGCAAGAGGCGAAATAGATAACGTATGTAGCTAACAGATGCCGGTGCCGATCAGGCAGCGCCTTAGATATTCAGTATAATAATAGAAATTTTTGTGTGAGGAAAAAAACCCCAGGTGATAGAAACTGTTTACTTAGTAGAATAGATAGTATATATGTGTCTGATCAGTGGGTTCAAGAGGAAGACAGCGGAAGGAGGGGTTTTGGGATGGGTGGTCGGAATACGGTAAGGAGGTTGGGGAGTGGGGGAGGGGGGAGGCGGGGTAGGGATGAGATTTTGGGAAGGAGATCAGACTATAGGTTTATTGGTTCTAACAGGGTTGGATAAGTAAACGAGAAGGTGCTGGGGTGGTGGGGGTGGGGGTTTGGTGGATCGTAGTGGGGGGGTGGTGGGGGGGGGGGGAGGTGGGAATGGAGGCGTGGGAATGGGGTTGCGGGGTGGTGCGGGCTGGGGGGGTGGGGGCCGGTCTGAGGGCTGGGTGGATAGGTGGGTGATGGGAGGGGTGCTTTGGGCGGGGTTGGGTGGGGGGGGTAGTGCCGTTTGGTTTGGGGGGTGGGGGCGGGTTGTCGGGGGGGGGGGTTGGGGGGGGTGGGTTGTGTGGGGGGTATAGTGGGGTTGGAAGTGGGGGTGGTGGGGGGGGGGGTGGTGTGGGGGGGGGCTGGGGGGGGTGGGGGGGTGGGGGGGGGTGGGGGGGGGGGTGGGTGGGGGGGGGTGGGGGGGTGGGTGGAGGGTGGGGTGGGGTTGGGGGTGGGGTGGTGGTTTGTGTGGGGGTTGTGTGGTGGGGGGGGGTGTGGTGTGGGGTGGTTGGTAGTGGGTGGGGGGTGGTGGGTGTGGGGGGGGGGTGATTGGTTGTGGCGTGGTAGTGGGATGGGTTTTGGGGGGGGGGGTTGGTGGGTGGATTTGTGGTGGGGATTGGGGTTTGGGGGGTTTGGATTTGGGGGTGGTGGTGGGCGGGTGCTGGGTGTGGAGGTGTGGGGTTTGTGTGGGGGCGGGGGAGTACGGGTGCGGGGGCGGTGTTGGGGTTGTGAGGGTGGGGCGATGTTGGGGTTTATGTCGGGTGTTAGTTATTAGGTTTTTGTGGTTTGTTTTGGTGGGTTTTGTGTTTGGTTTGTGTTTTGCGTTTTGGTTTGGTTGTGTTGGGGGTTTTGTTTTTGTGTTTTAGTGTTTTGGTTCCTTGTTTGTAGGTTTATTTGCTGTTTTGTGGTTTTGATTTTAGTATTTTCTTTTTGTAGTTAGTTTTTATTATGGGTATTTGTTTTGTGTGATTGGTGTTTTTTGATTTTGTTTCGATGTTTTTTAGTGTTGTGTGTAATTTTTATGTGTTTTTTTGTGTTGTATTTATTTTATGTGCTGGTATTTGGTTTTTTTATTTTGATTTTTATTGGTGTTTTGTTTAGTTTTTATAGTGTCTTTTTGATTTTTTAAGTGGGGGGTATGTTGTGGTTGTGGGGGGGGGTGGGGGTGGGGGTGGGGGGTTGGGAATTGGGGTGGGGTCGGTGGTGTGGGGGGGGGGTTTGGGGTGGGGGTATGAGGCTAGGGGTGAGGGTGGTTTTGTGTGGTATGGGTTGGTGGGGGGGGGTGGTTGGGTTGTTGGTGGGGGTGTGGGGGATTGAGGGTTGGGTGTAAGGTGGGGTTGGGTGGGGGGTGGTGGGGGGTGCGTGGTGTGGGGGGCGTTGGTGTGGTGAGGGGGCTGGTGGGGTGGGGGGGTGTGTGGGGGGGTCTGTGGTGGTGGGGCGCTGGGTTGTGGTGGTTGTGTGTTGTTTGGGTGTGTTTTGTTTTGTTTGTTGGGGTGGTTGGGGGTGTTGGTGTGTGGTTTTTGGTGGTGTGTATTGGATGGGTTTTGGGTTGTGTCTTTTGCTGTTAGGTGGTGTGTTTTTTGGGTTTTTTTGTTATTTCTGTTAGAAATTGTTTAGTGGTTTGTGTTTTGGTTATGAGTGGCAGTTGGGGCGCAAGTTAGGGTAGGGATGAAGAGTGGTGGTTTAGGGTGGTGCTGGTGTGTTTCGGGTAGTGGATGGGGTTATTTAGGTTTTGATATGGTGTTGGGGTGTTTTGTCAGTGGGTGTATGTTTTTTGAGTTGTTTTGGATTTTGATTAAGGTTTTATTTGGTTTTGTTTTGATTTTAGGTTTTTATTCGTGGTTTTGTAATTTTTCGTGTGTTTTTGTGTTGTTTTTTTGTTTGTGATTTGGTTTGGTTGTATTTGGGTCTTGATGTTATTGTTTGGTTGGTTTTGATATTGTTTTTGGTTTTTTTGCAGTGTTTGGTTAGTGTTCTGGTTTGTTGTGGTATTTTATGGTGTTATGTATTTGTTTGGGTGTTTTTTTGGTTGTGTTTTGTTGGGTAGTTAGTTGTGGTATGTGTGTGTTTGTTTATTGTTAATTGTTTATATGTTTGTGGTTTGTTTTTTTGGTTTGTATTGTGTTATTTGTTTTGGTTAGTTGTAGATTGATTATTGTGTTGTTTTGGTGGTTGGGTGTTATGTTGTTGTTTGTTGTTTTGGGTTGTTTCTTTTGGTTGGTAGTATTTGTTTTGGTTGGTTGTTTTTTTGTTTTTTTTTGGTTGTGTTGTTTTTTTAGTTATTGAGGTTTGGTCTGTTGTTGTGTTTGTTATTAACTTTTTTATTTTGTATGGTCTATGTTTTTTGTTTAGGTTTGTGTGTTTGTTTTTTGTATGTGATGTTTTGGGTGTATCTCGGGTTTATTTTTTGGGTGGTTTTGGTGGTGTTGTTTTTTTTGTCGTTGGGGTTGGTTGTTTTTAGTGTTTGTGGTGTTTGTTTTTTTATTATTTTTGGCTTTTGTTTTGGTTTGATGTTATTGCACGTTGTGGTGTGTGTCTCGGTCTTGTGTGTGTTATTGGTTTGTTGATTTTTTAATGTTTTTGGTTTTTCGTAAGTGTGCAGATTTATTTTCTTTGTTGGTGGTGTGGTGATGTTTTGTGAGTTGTGTTTGTGTTTTGTTTTGTTGTTGGGGGTTAAAATTGGTTTGGGTTGGTGGTTGTAGTGTTTTTGGTGTGGTGGGTAGTGTCGAGGGGTTTTCTTGTTTTGGTGTTGTTGTTCAGGTATTTTTGTTTGTTTTGGTTTATTTTTTTGGTTTGTTGTTTTTGGTGTTTTGGCTGGGGGTTAGGGGGGTTTTGTTTTGGGTTGTTTGGTTTTTGAATGGTGGTTGTTGGAGTTGTGTGTGTGGGGGGAGCTGTTTGGGCGGTTTTGGTGGGGAGTGAGGGTGAGGTGGGTTTTGTTTATGTATGTGGGGGGTGTGGTTCGTGTGGTTTGTTTGTTGTGCTTTGTGGTTTTTTGATGGTTTTTGTTTGTTGTGTTTATATTTTGTGTTTGGTTTTATTTAGTGTCTTGTTTGGTTTTGTTTTTTTTTGGCTTGTTTTGGGTATTGGTTTTTTGTTTTGTTTTTTTTAGGGGCTGTGAGTGGTTGTTTGTTTTGTGGTTTGTGTTTTTGTTTTTGGGTTTGGTTTGTTGGGGTTAGTGGTTTAGGAAGTATGAATATGAGGTTGTAGCTTGTTTTTAGGTGTTAAAAGTTGGTAGTTTGTTTTTTTTCCATTGTGGGTGTTTGGTTATTTGTTTTTTTGTTGTCAGTTAATTTATTTTGTAATTGACGTATTAGTGAGGTGATGTTTGGCGTTTGTGTTTTTTTGATTGTTCTTATTCTTGGGTTTATATTTTTTATTTTTATTGTGTGTTTTTTTTTTTTTTCTGTGTGTTGTGAATTATGTTTATGTTAGTCCTGATAATTACATTGTTGGTTGTTTTTTGTTATTTTTTTGGTATGGTTGTGGTGTTCTGTTGATTTTATATTGTTTTTGTATTCTAGTTATCTCCTGGTGGTTGTGTGTTTTTTTTTTTAGATTGGGTTTGTTTGTTTTTTTAGGTGTGTATGATGGTTGGGGGTGATTGTATGGGGGTTTTTGGTTTTGGTGTGGTGTGATTGGGTCGGGGGTGTGTAGAGTGGAGGTTTGAGAGGGGGGTGGGGGGCGGGTGGGATGGGCGGGGGGGTGGGTTTGTGGTGGGGTGGGGCTGGGGGGTTGGCAGGAGGGGGGTTTGTGTGGATGGGTTGATGGGGGGATGTCTGGGTGGAGGGAGAGAGGGGGTGGGGGAGGTGTTTGTGGGGTGGGGGATTTGGTTTAGATGCGGGGGTTGGAGGGGTGGGTGGGGTAATGGGTGTGTGTGTGGGGGGTGTTGTTTGGTGTAGGGTTAAAGGGGGATAGGATTGTATATGTGTGGGGGGGGGGTTAGGGTTGAGGGTAGGGGAGTTGGGGGGGGTTTGGTCGGGGGGGTGGGTGTGAGGGTGTTGGGTGGTTAGAAATGGGGGGGGTGAGTTGGGTTTGGGGGTTGCGGAGTGGATTGATTAGGGTGTTGGGGGATTTTGGTTTTCTTATTTGATGTATTTTAGTTTTTGATTGTTTTTTGTTGGTTGTTGTGTTCAATGTTTTTTGTTGTGTTATTGGGTTAATGTGTATTTTTTGTCTCTGTTGGTGTTATTTTTGTAGTATTTTGTGGTTGTTTTTTTATGTTTGTTTTCTTTCTTTTTATGTGGCGTGTCCGTATCGTGCGTCTTTTAAGAATAAGAAAAACAGAATAAAATAAGACGATAAAAAATGGAGACAAAAAGTATCAAAAAAACTGTAAAGCGAATGGGGAAATGTTCGAATAGAATAGAAAATATAAATATGAAACGGAAAGGATTTAAAAACAGAAAAAATATGAAAAACAGAAGAAGTGTTAAAATAAATAAGACAAGTAAAGAGAAATAAGAAAAAGAATATTAAAATAAACGAAAGAGATCATTATTATTACCTATAGAAAAAAGAGAAACAAGTTTTACTAGAAAGATTAAATTAAGATCAAAATTACAAGTGAAAGAATGAATAGGAAAAAAAGAAAGAGGGAGAATAAATAGGGGAGAGAATAAAGAATAAATAACACTAACGAACAAACTAGATGATATATAGAAAAAATAATCACTGTATGACAATATCAAGGCAACATCAGTAGTGAACCTTTAAGGAAAGAAACAGCAAAAGGATACTGCTAAGGGGAGAAGAATGAATCCCCTAATGGTCACGAGGACCACGTGACGGTCGCCTCCCGGATTGCTTATCTAGCCAGTCTTGTGCGTCCACTAGGAGTGTCAAAGAAGTGGGTTCTATCCCCAACACTGAACCCGAAGAAGTCTGGCAGGGCTAAAAGCAATAGCGTAATTCAAGCCGCTCACAAGCTTAGCCTTTGCTGATATAAACTGAGCCCTTTTTTTCTGGATATCCATGAAAGTCCGGATAATAAACATGGAAGTTGAACATTTTCTACGGGATTGGGACCCTCTCCTTCTTCGTGTAAGTCGCTGTAAGGTGTGCGGGGTCCGTTAGTTCAAGGAATTTTTGCCGAATAAAGTCCGTGGAGTAGCCCCAGGTTGGCTCGGTGGCTTTGGAATAATGCGGTGAGCGCGCTCCACCGCAAACATTACTGAGAAGCTCTCCCTGCCCAAATTTATCATCAAATGAGTCTCGAGAAACGCCTCAGGTCTAGAGCCTCCGCCCCTCTGGGAGAACAGATAAATCTCAGATTACAATCATTCTGAGGCGGTTTTCTGGTCATCAAACATGCTGGCGCAAGCGAAGAACTTGAGCTGTGGACGTCGGCAATTTTTAACGTTACTGGATTGGACCGGTCCTCCAGGGTCGTCTCTCTCGCTCAACTTCTGTAAACCCGCTGCTCACGCTATACTTGGCGTCTTGACGTAGATAGGGAGATGTCTACCTTTAATTTCGTCCAATCCTGTGTGGAGAGCGTGTCTTGACAGGTGTAGATGGCCTCTAACACCTTTTGGGTATATAAACTGCGAGGTCTCCTTGCGAAGTGGGTTGGTTGGTCTTTTAGAATGATGCATTTGGAGAAGAGGAAGAAAGACTTGTTAGCATCAGGTGACCCGTTCTGCGATAAGGTAGCCAGCTTCTTCCACACCTCTGGTTGTTTTCATTGGGAGAGGGCATGGATGGGCAGTCAGTAATAGCACGTGAATCAGGGAGGAATTTGTATGACGGTCTATCCTCTATAATGGCGCAACTCAATCTGCACCCAGCTCATCGAACCAGGGTGTTACTTTGGAAAGTCTGAGAGTCACCCATCATCAGCTGGTTTCAGGGGGAACTTTGAAGAGTTAATACGGAGCGTTAGATTCCAGAAAGTCTCGCTGGTAACCATACGAGCGGATTTGGGGTTCAGTCAAAAAACACTGGGGGTGACAGACAAGATGGTGAGGGCAACAAGACAGGTGATGCTTCAACCTGAGCAGTAGGCTATTTATTCTCGCCCTGCCCTACCTTGTAATGCCACACAGGGGAGACCGAGACCACGTAGTAAAGTTCTTATGGAGAAGCACAGAGATATAAAGGGCACTTGAATAGAGGTATATAGTGTCCCGATATTGTAATACTGCAGTGAGGTGGCCCCAGATATGCAGATGATCAGAGGCAGATGGGGATGGGAGAGAATGTGGCACTCACAGGCTTCTATACAGTCCGTGTCCCTGTTACAGGAACCCTGTGCCCTCAGTGCTGCAGTCTGTTTTACCTCTGCGCCTCACTGTAGAATCTAGCAATGGCTGCAACACGCAGCACACGCCCAGCAGGCAGCACAATGGCGGACACACGTGGCCCGGGGGGAGCAAGCGTCACCTCCTCAGCGCTCCGCTCGGTCCGTGGCGCCGCTCCAAGTCCTCCCGCCGTCACCTCCACACTGACCCACCTCCTCCGCAGCGGTGTCTCCGCGTGACCGTGAGCACGCAGAGATGCCTTCACTCCCGCCTCAACACCGCCCCACGGCAGGGGATAGACTCCGCTCCAGCGGTCCTCACCGGTCCAGGATAGCCGATGAGGTCACAGCCGGTCTCCGCCGCACTCTCTCCTCAGCGCGCTGTTGGAAGTAGCAGCGCGCCGCGCGGTCTTCAAGATGGCGGGGCCCTGTATAGTGCCCAAGCCAGGGTCTCCGCAGGTCTGCGGCGCCGCTTCTCCGCGATCCCATGGGCAAACCGGGTATCTCCAGCGGGTGTGTTTATACTCTCAGCAGAGAGATTCAGGCAGGATACGCAGGATATTGCCAAGGAGAAATTTAGAAGTGAATATCTGACTGGATTTGCTGGAAGCTCCTGCAACACACGTCCACTCACAACGGCTGCCAGGCCCCGCCCCCGGTTCAGAAGCTTTTAGATATCTCAGATGACAATCAGCCCTGGACATCCCAAAGGAAATTGAATTAAAGGATTATTTTTATTATTCCAGGACACGTTTCATGTTGAGCACACTTCATCCAGTTCCATGGACTATAGTGAGTCACTCCCTGCTGAGTCTTATCTCTAGCACAGAAGCTTTGTTTACATAAGTTAATGACAAGTTTTAAGCCTTAGGGTATGTTCACACGGCTTATTGCGGCGCGCATCGTACACGCTGCAATACGCCGTGTGTCTTGGAACCACGCGCTGATCAGCGCGTAATTCCAAAGCACGGGGGGCCAGCACCCGGCCAGCCCCATAGACAAGCATGGTCAGCGGCGTATAAGTGCCGAGAACAATTGACATGTCAATTCTCCCCCCGCATGTACAATACAATCGGATTGTATGCGCGGGGAGACAATGCGTAATCCATAGCTCTCTGAGAGCCATGAATTACTGTAATTGCGATGCGCATTTCGCCGCGTATTGCGCTTTATACACGGCGAAATGTGTGTGTGAACATACCCTTAAAGTTCTGTAGTCTTGCACACTGCTATTTAAAAAAACCTCCAGCACTCCTGACACTAATAGAATCAGCTAGGAAATGCAGAGCTGATATGCCAACCACTGCTAGATGGAACACGACTTATGATGCTGATTTGAAGAAGGAGGAGTTATCCTCCGAAACGTCACCTATGGGCGTCAGTTAGTTCCCATGCGGTCGGAGCAAACTTGAGCTGCTAAAGTTCCACTAAGAAAGAGAGGAATCCTCCCCGTTTGATATGGAGAGACATTCGTGAAGCTTCAAGGATATGTATCACAGGTTTTTACTTGCATTGTTATTCTATGTGTACTAAGGCCCGGAGATTTGTGGGCAATGTTACAATTGAAATACCATATATAAAGAAAATGTGAATACTAAGGACTGTCTTCTGTTATGGTGGTTGGTTCACAACAGGGGTAGAGGAGAAAGCCTCAATACAGCCCTTAATTCCTGTGATTTTTTTTGCAAATCTTTTTGATAAGGTTGAGTTTATTGCTTGGAAACCACTACTATAGAACCACCCACAGCCTAACCAGGACATGCGAGTCTAAAGCTGCTTATGGCTCTGTGAAACATCATGGTGAGACAAACCCTTTAAGCTGCGTTTACATGCTGTTTTTGATGCGATTTTGCAGTAGTATTTTTAACATAAAACTAGGAGTGGAACCTACACAAAGAAAAAGTATAATGGAAAGACTTGTACATCCTCTATGTTTTGAATCCATTCCTAGTTTTGGCTTACAAATACTGCTGCAAAATATGCACCAAAAATCATGGTGTGAACCCAACCTTACAGTTTACCTATACCGTATTTATGTTGCCATGCACACACAACAGTCGGGACATTACACATGCTGCTTCTGATTTTATAAAATATTAGGAAAAAGCATTTACTATGCAAAAATTCACGGTGCAATTGAGGGCAAAGTATTGTTCTCTATTATCAGTAATTTCAGGCTACAATGTCATTCAGTGGCATAATTGTACAGGAAGTCTAATGTCTGCAGGAAAACACTTGTAAGGCTGGGTTCACACAGCGTTTTGCTAATAGTTAAAGGTATATGTTTGGATGGTATCCAAGCGCATGGCTTGACACTGATTCATTGAGTACAATGGTAGAAACTTATAATCAAAAGTACATATGACACCATTTGACAGAGCTTGCATTAGGACACTGTTTTTGAGACGCATACAAAATCGTGGTCGTGTCCTGCAAAAAAAATAAGTTTTCATGTTTTGTATTAATATTGAAGTCTATGACTGACGTATGCGTTTTTACACTTTTTTTTTAATTTACATCGATTTTATTGACAAAGTATAAAAATGTTAGAAACATTTTTAAAGTATATAAACGATGTAAACTATGCCATGTTTATATTTTAAATAATGGCGACGTATACATAGAAATGCAAATGTTTCTGTACGTTTATCATGCTATACGTTTCTACTCCAAAACGTATTGAAGCAAAAACACTGTGTGAACGGCCCCCTAGAACGTATCTTTATTTATGATCATAAATTCTGTCAAGTATGATTAAAGCAAACATTTTAAAGAAACGTCACACAATTGTACAAACCAACATTTAGGGCGACATGTATGAATTCGAATGCGTACTTTTTTTTTTACTTGGCGCCGACACTCCAGTTCTAAATAGATATAGAAGAGTGTAGAATACGATAGTATGAAGATTTTTGGCGCATTACATAGAGCTTAACGCGCCAAACTTTGTTATGGGCATAGAATGTAATGCGCCAAACTTGGCGCACTAAGCTCTATGTAATGCGCCAAAAATCTGTCGTATTCTACACTCTCAGAATCTCAGAATCCGAGCATTGAAACATTAAGAGGGCGACATGTATGAATTTGAATGCATACTTTTTTTTTACTTGGCGCCGACACCAGAGTTCTAAATAGATATAGAAGAGTGTAGAAAACGACAGATTTTTGGCGCATTACATAGAGCTTAATGCGCCAAACTTTGTCATGGGCATAGAGTGTAATGCGCCAAACTTGGCGCACTATGCTCTATGTAATGCGGCAAAAATCTTCATACTGTCGTATGCTACACTCTTCTATATCTATTTAGAACTGGAGTGTCGGCGCCAAGTAAAAAAAAAGTACGCATTTTAAATTCATACATGTCCCCTTAGAATTTTAAAAATTAGAATTAGATAAGATTAGAGACTGAGAAGCAAGCTCTGCTGATAAGACACAGCAGGGAGTGAAGTCATTAGCCCAGCGACTGGTAGAGCACAGAGAGTCAGTCGGTAATTAGAGAAGCTTGTGTACACAAGCAGGAGATAAAAATTGCTCTAGCTCTGAAATAAATCAAAATCAGAACAGCAATGTATTTGGTAATAAGCTTTGTTTACCTTTTTGGACAGGTGTAAAGCTAATCAATAAGATGGGACTACCCCTTTAAGATGCGCAGCAGTATCTAATATCTTCCCCACACAAGGCTGTCCCTTCGCATTCTTGTGTCTTTGAGGCAATATAATGGATATTTAATTCCATCAATAATCCTCAACAATGACGAAGCAATAGCACTCAATTTGAGTTGACTGTAGGCTGTAAATCAGGGTGCTCTTGGTGTCCGGCAGGCAGTGTAGATTGTTTGGCCACTAGATGACAGCTCGTATGAATAATGCAATATCTTATTTCTTTTTACATGGATATGACAAAATGAAAAATAAACATGGTCAAAAACATTATTTTTCTCCCAAAAATTGTCTAAAAGATGTGTCTTTGTCTAGTGATAGGGTAAGTAAGACAAAAACACGCAGAAGCTCTAAAGCGAGCCAAAATTGATAAAAGTCATAAAGCTGTGTATGTGCTAAAATGCCGAGTCTCTGAACAAGAGATGGATTAGAGATCATTCTGCAGGCTAAGAAGCTATGCAACTTCTCTGCATTTTATCCCCAGTGGCTGAAAAACCAGTATAAGCTCTAGTGGCTAATGCTATTTTTAAAGACAGAGTAAAGCTACAGCTTATAGAAAGTGCTGCAGATATCCTTTCCATGGTGTTTCTGTATGTAAATGTCCCGAGATGTTCTCAGAATTGGAGATATATGAAAACAAGAAGTGATGATGGCGACATTAAAAGTGGATAAAACTCTTTCATCACTCAATACTTCAGATGAAAGGAAAAGAAAGTGGTGGTCTCCTTATTCAGAGAAAGCTTTAGCCTGGAAATTCTAACAGTAGATGACGGCTCTTAAAGGGGTTTTGCCACAATCTAATGTTGACATGTGATCCTCCAAAATGGGTATTTAAAGGGGTTTTGCCAAGATGTAATGTTGACGTGGGATCCTCCAAAATGGGTATTTAATCACTTTTCTAAATACATGTGATTACAAAAATTGCAGCCTGAGAGTGCTACAGGCTGCCTTACCTGCCTTTAGTTACTTGAAAGCTTCTATTAGATAAGACCAGGCAGAGTGACAGGAGCTGCTGGCCGGGCTTGAGCAGAGCACAGTTCTTATCTGATGAGAGGGAGCGTGAAGAAGCTTTCAAGGGGCTGTGGAGAAAGGTGTTGTCTTTTGTATACAGATTCCACTAGTTGTAGTGTGATTAGATCCCTGCTTTATCTGATGACAGGGAACATGAAGGAGCTTCCAAGCTGCTGTGGAGAAAGGTATTGTCTTTTGTATACAGAATCCACTAGTTGTAGTTTGAGTATTTGAGTGAACATTTCACACAATCCCTTATGCACGGCTCTGTGCTCTGACCAGCTCTCTCTCTCTCAGCTCAGCCCCTGGCTTTGTTTACATTTGCTTATTAGCAGATAAGGCACTTCCTGGCAAAACCCCTTTAATCACTTTTCTAAATATATGTCATTAAAAAAAGAGAGAGTTACAGCATTGCTCAGGCCCCATTAGTTTCCTGACAGTTTACATTAGACACGACCAGGAGCTGATCTGGCCTCGGCTAGCGTGTCTGCACTTCTTATCTGATGACAGGGAACATGAACCAGCTTGCAAGGGACTGTGGAGAAAGACCTTTTTCTTTTGTATAGAAAATCCACTGGTTGTAATGTGATTATTTGAGTAAACATTGTACACGATCCCTGCTTACTGGCTCTGTGCTCAGCCCCCCCTCTCTCTCCCTCGTGACGCTGCATCCTATGTTTATCTTCTCTTCTGAGCAGACAATAGGTAAGGAACACGTCTTGGCAAAACCCCTTTAAGAAGTAATGGGGATTGTAGATGACAGGAAGTGGGGATAGGTTATAGCAAAAAAAGACTCTGATGAAGGCAGGGGTCATAGATCATACAAAGTGTGGAGGTTTGGGGGTCCATTGTCAATTAGGTTGGAAAAGGTGTTCATAAAGGGGGTAAGGACCTTTTGATGGAGAAGCAAACACTCACCCACTCTGCAATTTAGTGTTCCATGTAAGTCTGGAACCACTGTCTCATCGTGCTGTGATAAAATTTTTAACCCATGGGAGCAGCCCATCAGCTCAAGGGCCATGCCTTAGTGCAGTAGTGTAAAGAGCTGCATTGTGGGTACTTTTTCAATTGTTAAGGCTGCTATAAGTGTTTTCAGGGCCGTATCCATTACCAGTTCATATCTTTTAAAATATCATGGGTCCTTATTTATTTTTATTTTTTTTTAAATAATCAGGGCCCCTGATAGGAGTAATACCAATACTGCCATGATGGTGCCCCTGCTTGACGTAGCATAAATTATATGGACTGCCAGCTACCCTGGGGCCAGCTAATTCCAGAGCAGACCCATCAGACTTGGTGGTGGCACAGCATATTGTGAGGCGTCTTGATTTGTACAGCTTCTGAGTGTAATAATGTTCATTAACGGGGTTGTCCAAGGGGAAAAAAATATTTTCTTGATAGTAGCTCTCCAAGCCTAGGCACCTGTGTAACATACTTCCACCAAATTTTCTGCCAGTTTTCTAGAGTTGTACATCAGCTGTTTGAAAACAGGAAGCTCAGTAGATTTATGTATCTGGACACACAGGAAACAGCTCTGTCTGACCTCAGGAAATCTATCCTTCAAGCTTTGGTCTTCTTACATGCAATCATGTTGAAAGCTTTGGGAGACATTACTAAAGGGGTGTGCTTCACAATGCTCAGTCCTGCCCACATGAGGTGGGAAATAGCGGGTGCCTACTACCATGTTTCCCCAAAAATAAGACAGTGTCTTATATTCATTTTTGCTAAGACTTATTTTTAGGGGATGTTTTCTTTTTCTATGAACAATAATTCACATTTATTGTTGAACAAAACATCAACATGTATTAATATTCTGTAGTGATTTCATCAGCATAAGCAGCCAAACTCTGAATTGCATAACTAAAAATGCACCATGTCTTATTTTTGGGGAAACAGGGTAAGACCGAAACTTGGGAGAAGAAAAAGCATGCGGGGGCGTGTGGTTTTGCAGGGCAAAGAAAAGCAGCCTTCAAACAGGAAACGCTGCTGCTCATCTGCAGAGAAGGAAGGCTACATACAGCTCAAGAAAAACACAAACCAGCACAGACAACATCACAGGGAGATGACTAAAGATTTAGGCAAGCAAGGTGAGATTTTATTTTTGCTTGGTTTGCCAGACAATCCCTTTAAATAAATGTGTCATCCAGTACTTTTTCACCAAAATCATGTTTTTTTCCATTATTCAAGTTATGGCACTCACATTCCTTCAACTAAGGATACCCAGTCCACGCTTTTTCTCTGGTCTCTTTTCTGGATAGTGGTAAACTCTCAGCAGACATAGCCAGTACATGTAAATACTGTAGGAATGCAAAGTGTCATTGTTGAAGGTGACTTGGGGCTTGGTCACTCGACGTTTTTGTGATCCGTTTTACAGATCCGCAAAATGGATCTAACAATTGTCAGTGTGATTAACATTGCGTTCAATGACAAAAGCGCATCGCTGTTCTCATGGGAGATCAGCGATGCGCTTTTGAGAGCTCTCCTGCGCTGCGCTTTTCACATCCGCTTTAAGAATTGACATGTCAATTCTTATTGCGGTTTACGCAAGTGAAAGCCCATAGGAGATAATGGAGTGCGCTTGTGGCACCTGTCCAAAAGCGCTCCACACTCCGGGTATCAGCGGCGCTTTGCATCCTGAAAGCGGATGCGAAAAGCGCAGTTGGGAGAGAGAGAGAGAGAAGCATACAATACGGATCCAAATAAAGTATCAACTGTTGCGTTTTTCGGATCCACTTTACGGATTTGCTTTTCACTCCTCAAAAACGGATCCGTAAAAAGGATCAAATACGTCATGTGAACAAGCCCTTACTGTCTCACAATTATTATTGTTCCTCAGGACGCCCTAATAAACAATTTTTGCAAGCACCGTGCTTGCCAGGCAATGCCATACGCTTTTCTGGGTGCCATCAGAGGAGTATCGGCAGGACTCCCGCCAAGGAACCTGATCAAATTTTATTTTTAATTTTTTTAAAAAAGGAGGCCTACTGATATGGTGCAATAGAAGAAGTAGTAATGGGCAGGGGTCCCAGATGCTGTGGCTGGATGGGGCACCGAAATTACTTATAGCAGCCCATGTATCCATCAGTTGGTCAACAAACAGGCATGGCACTGACTGTGGCTGCAGATCTGATCTTCCCTGGAGAGACCCTATAACCTGACCCATCTCACGTGTATTGACAGAAGCCACTGGCATTTCTGGAAGGTATGTAACACAGATTCTGAGATCTTCCTTGTCTCACAGTAAATATAGACAGCAAGAAAGACTCTTCAGCGGACCAAACTTTCCTAGAGAATGTTTTCCACTTTCTCAGTAGGAGCACCAGTTCAAGGTTCTTGTGTTTGTCAGAACATTGGGCAATCAAATGCCACACATAACACAAAACTATAGGGTGGTGATCAGCCTCCTGGCATTGATGTCACAGACTCAATAAACTGACTTTGGGAGCTTAGACAAACGGGAGAAATTTTCTACTTCTAATAAATGATTGATTCTGCATGAATGAATGGTTAAGATGGAAAAACTACAAATGCTGAGGCTGGTAAGAGACTGTTCAAGTGACTCCATGGACTTACAATGGAATCGGTCAAATTCTGGAGGGTGTCCAACATTGGACAGTAATGTGAACACAGCTTTAGGCCAAGTCCACACAGCACATGGATTTTCGGCAGTTTTCGTGTTTTGAAACCGCTGAAAATCCGATCGTTTAAGCAGCCCATAGACTTTCATAGAAAAATTGACCTGTAGTCTACACAGGTTAGTTTTTTTTAGTTTTTTTTCTATCGTTTTCTGGCTCAGGCGTATTTAGAAACATGTTCCTAAATATTATCACTGCAAATTATAATCCCTGTTAAAACATAACTTTTACTAGATTATCTAAATATGCCACCGTTGTGCCGTCAATCAATTGTATGGGTCAACGGCAAAAAAACGCGAACCGGCTGTGTTTTTTTAACAAAACAGTGACAAAAACCGCAGTCATGCATCGGACTAAAACCGGTCAACTTTCGGACGGCTTTTGTCCAGTGCTGTGTGGATCCAATTTTAGTGCTTGCAAAGTTCTGCTGAAGGGCCACTTCTTTAGAGCAACTTGCCTTTTTATCATTGGAACTTCCCTTAATGGTATGTTCACACGGCGTGTTTTACTCCGTATAACATACGCTTTTCGATACTGTCAGGTCCCAAACACGTATCGAATAAATAACAATGTGATTTACATTGCTTTTTATTAGAAACACGCATTGGCCTTCACACGAGTGATCTCCGATGTGTGTCTCATTGCGTCTTTCAGATCCGTCCCAAGAATTGACATGTTAATTCTTGGTCCGAAAGACGCAGCAGGAGCCCTATAATAAACTGTAGGGTGCGACTCTGCTGCATTCAACACGCATCCAAACACGCAGCTGTTTTACATGCGAGTGTTGCAGCGTTTTCGGATCCAACACAAATCCAAAAACGCCGTGTGAACATACCCTTAAGGACATGTGACCTCGGACTGCAGAATAAAATCAAGTGAGCAGGTTTTCTGTGGATCAGTATCAGTGTGAGTCCATATGCCAATGGAAAAAAATCAAGTGATCTTAATGATTTTCAATGAGGCACATTCATCGGTGCTAGACTAGTCGTGGCCAGTAGTTCACAAACTATCAACCTTGTTGGTTTTCTTGTGCAATGGTATTCAGATTATACAGAGCAGGGTTTGAATGAGGAAAAAGATCGAGTTAACGTGAATGTGTCATCAGAAAATGACCTAATAACTCACGTTAAACACATTTTTTAAGAATATTTTGTTGCTTTCTTTATTCGCCCATGTCACTATTTTTTCAAATAGATCCTACAGTTTTCCCTTTGTAACGGTTGACTCTGACAGGTGCTAAACAAGTTTGAGGGTTTGTATAAACATACAGCCCTAGAAATCAGCAGCAGTCTAAGGCATCGTTCACACGGCGGATTTTGCCGGGGGTTTCGGCGCAGTTGCCGCGGCCAAAACTTCGTCCAAACTCGCCTCATACTCGCGTCTGCCGAAGCGGTTTTGCGGCACGATTGCGGCAAAGTTATTGGCATGGTCGCGGCGCGGTTTGCGGCGAGGTTTTCCCCCATACAAATTAATAGGCAGGGCAAAAACCGCACCGAGAATCGCGGCCCAAACGCGCACCAGCCGCGCTGAAGACTCGCTGTCAGAATTGACAGGCGACTTCTCAGACATGCGTGGCAAGGCCTCGGCCCAAAGCCACGGCGTGTGAATATCAACACGGTTTCCCATAGGAAGCCATGTAATGAACTGGGAGCGTTTGGGGCGCGACTTGGACGAGGTTTTGGCTGCGAAACCCGCGGCCAAACCCGCCGTGTGAATATGCCCTAAGGGTTTGTCCATACGGCATGGGTTTTTCATTGGATTTTTAGACAGTTTTCGCATTTGAAAACCGTCTGAAAACTGACCGTCAACCATCCAGATAGACTTCATAGAAAATCCACCCAGGAGTCTACACTGCATGGTTTTCTACTGGGCAGATTTTCACATCGCCAGCATTCCGAAAAACTTGGGACATGCACAATCTTTCGCCCGGTTTTCGATGGGAGATGTGCTATTCAATGACGGGGACGGGTAAATCCACAAACACAACCGTCCCCCAAAACCATTCAAAAGGCGATAAAATACCGTCTGGATTATTAAACATAATCAGATCGGCACTTTATACTTGCCGTGTGGCCGTACTCTACGTTTCCAGACTTCACCAATCTTTTCACATATAACTGTATGACAAAAGATGTTTAACCTAGATGCCCCCTCTAAATGGGTTGTCCAACTTCATTTTTAAAACAAAATGGGCTACAGTTTTTTTTTTTATTGTGAAAAAAAAAACAAAAACATATCACAAAATATGCATTTCTAGTCCAAGCCAGGGTGTCCCTTGTTTTCTGATCTCATCCTCTCCTGAAGCTGGCATGTGACTGCTGCAGCCACTCAGTAGATTCGGAAGCCATCTGCCATTTCCTTGATATCACCCCCCACAAGCTGCAGTGATTAGCTGCAATGGTCACGTGTCAAATACAAAAGGGAAGGTAAACAAAGACCAGCTTCAGCGCTGAAACGGTGGAGAGGAATACAGTGTGTATATATGTGTATATTAATATTAGATAAGTTGGATCACCTTTTCAACTTGGCGATAGGTCTAAAATGTCCATGGTCTGCCCAAGCCTTGTATAGGTAGTTGTACCTGGGTTTGGATAAGGCTAGGTGGCTGCATATGCTACAGTAGAAGATGTGGTGTTGGTATACTGGAACATCACACCTTATGGATGTCACAATCACCGGACCCTTCCCAGGCAAACATCGTGGCTCTCCCACCATTTCTCCATCCCTCCCGCCATCTGTTCCAAGTGCTGCTCACAGCCATGTCTCCTGGATGCTGCCTCGAACACCCACACTAGTTCCTGGCCTCTTAAAAGGTCCAGTGCACACTGAATTGCTTCTTCCACTGCCAATCATCTGTGACCCGAGGCTACTTGAACTATCGCTCATTATTCCTTGACTGAGCAATGAGGTTTCTAACTATCTGTGATCGAGAAAAGATGTCCTACTGTCTAGTGCACTCACTGCTGACTGTCTACTGCCTTTCTCGACCAACTGTTCGTCTACCATATGGAGAGAACTCCATCTGCCCCAACCTTCAGTCTATGTGATAACGCTTCACGTCTTCTGATTTTGTATTGTGCTTTAGTACCTGCTATTATCAGCCAGGCACTACTCCTAGGATTTTGAGATCCTTGTATACAGCTTAAAGGGAATCTGTCGCCAATCTTTTTTTTTTTACTTATTAAATCAAGCCCCTGATCCATATTCTTTTCCTTTCAATCGTTTTTATTTCCTGATTGTAGATTTCTCTATTCGGTCGTCTATATATGATTGTGGGGAAGACATTCTTGCTTGCACTGCTTTAACAGCAGTCAGAGAGATACTTTACAGCAGCTTCATGCACATAGGATTCTTAAGACAGATTCTGTCCCATAGACGTCTATAGGATAGTTTTCACTGTGAAGGGAGGGGAGAGGGGAGCTGTGACATTTCCTCTTGTGACTGGTGGATCCTGTGTTATCTGTACACATTGGTGTCTCCTCTCAGCTTGACCCTGCTGTTACTGATAATGAGCACACTGCTGAAAAGCTCTCTAAACAGAACAGGAAGTGTCAGACTATTATTAGGCTTAGTGGCCAAACTGAAAACTACAGGACTTAAGAATTCTTAAAAAAAATATTGAAATATTGGAAAATTAAAAAAAACATAACCAAAAATTCCTACAAAATGTGTTTAACATAAAAATGTGAGTTAAACAATAAGTCATTTTTTGATGACACATTCCCTTTAAAAGAGTGAATATCTGGAAAACCTTCATTCTCCACTTAAGCCCCAAGTCAAATCCATTGCCACCCAAGAGATCTACATCAGCTCAGGCAGGCCTCATGTCAATGACCAACATACTTATGTACAAACCTAACAAAAACACTGATGTAGTGCAGTCATAACCTCCGACAATCGAAAAGGACATGACGGGGATGGTGGCAGGATTGTGGCACATAGTAAGTTATGAATCTGGCTAAAGTTATTAGTCACAGGGAAGACGCAACAATTTTCCCGAAGTTTTGTGTGCTCTGTTGCCAACCTGGGCTGGTATACCCATTCTTAGACAACATGGAGGAGTGTCTGCCTCCTTGTTGGTTTTTTTGCACTCCACCCAACTTCACAGGTTTTGAATCAATGCAGTGTACCTAGTAGCTGGTGCCTTCACTCCGTGAAGTATGGAGGTCTGAACAGGCCCTAAAGAGAGGAAACGTTAGTGTAGGATCCATCTGCATTTGAGGTCCCCTTGAAAGATCGGGAGGAGGGCTTAAGTAGTTTTGATCAAAATGTGAACTAAGAACCTCAAAAAATTTTCATGTATCCTAAACAGCAGAAATGCTTTTTCAAAAATTCCCATGTACCTTGTGATAGTTTCTTTAGTTGATAGTGTGCTGCGGATATTGGAATGTGTTCCCATTCTTAGACGACCTGGTGCCTGGGACCTCCCCAAGAGTCCCTATATTGATTCAGAGAATAGAGCAGACACTTGCTACTCAAAATACAAGGGGAACCGCAACTCCCAACACAAGCAATCCGACAACCTAAACCTCCCATTATAGCTAGGATTACAGGTGCATGCCACAGTACCTGGCAAGGTTATACACAATGAAAAAGTGCCTAATAGAGAGTATGCCGGTGTGAACACAGCACATCTTTGTGGGATCTTCACGTAACAGCCCTATTATATAAGCAGCTGATATATACATTCCCTGTCTACTACAGTACAGCTTCCTGTACACTGGATTCTTCATATACAAGGATATACATTGATATCATGGGATGAAGCGTCCAGGATGCAACTGGTCAAGCCTGCTTACACCAGTCATGGCTAGCTATAGGTTGGCGTATACAAGAGCAGGCTTTATTCTATACATAGAGGAAGGAAATCTCCACACAATCCCCATTTTCAGTGCTATGAATAGTAAATTATCTGTATAAATCCAAGTTGTTCTGCTGTGTTGCATTGGTCTTGACTAATTTTACTTTTATTGGGTGACAACCAACAATGGCAGCCATTCAGAGATTTCCACAGACGCTTAAGGCCATAAATATCTGTATTGAAGCATTACATAGCCTGGTCTCTTCTCACTGCTTTTCTGTGTAAATTAGCCATAGACAATCAATATTCTCCAATACATCAAGCATGTCTTGCTTATTGTATTTTACAATCAAATGGCTTCCTTACACCTGCAGGATTGCCCATAATATGAAGGTTTTCTCTACAAAAATAAATGTATCAAGGGATATATCACGTCATTATATTACCCCCTATATACTTTTCCCAGATGACAGTAAATTTACTACTAATGACTGATAAAGAATTTAAACCACAAAAAAAAAAAAAGATGGCGACCAATAAGCATATTGGATGGATTAAAAGCGTAGACCTGTAATTAAACTAAATCATTAAAGGGGTTTCTCACTAGGCGCTTTATCCAAGTCACAAGTAGTTTAAGGCTAGGTTCACCTCTGCGGCAGAGGTTCAGTCACAGAGGTGAAAAATTGAAGCCATGGGATCCAATCACAATGGAGAAGCTCAGCTCCCGATGGACCCTATTAGCTACAATGGGTCTGTCAGGTTTCCACCGTGGTGTCAGTCATTGAGATGGAAAAAATAGTGCAGCAACAGATCTCATAGCTTCAGTTTTCCACCTCTGTAATAGAGGTTTCAGGCCTTACACTCACACAGTCTTGGCAGGCTGTGGGTGGTTCTATAGCAGTGTTTAGCATATCTAGCATCTCTATAAGTAGCTTAGTCATTACCATCTCCTGCACTTGTCAGTGCAGCGGCTCAGCTACTTACAGAGACGCTAGATGTGTTGCTATAGAACCACCCACAGCCTGACAAGACCAATCGAGTGTAAGGTTTACATGGTTCACTATTCTGTTGGATATTATGTCAAAAACCTTCTTCCTAGAGTTAAAAACTGTTGCCATGGGATCCATTGCTGCACTATTTTTTCCAATTTCATTGACAGACATCACGACTGAAACCCATTGTGAACGGATTCTACAGCTACGGTTTTTCACTTCTGCGACGGAACCGATGAAGATGTGAACTAGGCTTTACGCTCACTTGGTCTCCTTAGGCTGTGGGTGGTTCTGTAGCAGTGATTGGCATATCAGCTCTGCTATTGCTAGCTGAGCCTGTTACAGTGAGATGACTACTGGAAATTTAGAAACTGTAGTGCACAAGTCTACAAAGCTCTAAGGCTTAAACGGGTTGTCTCACTACAAGGATTACTTTTTATGTTGAAGATCTTGCAAAAATAAGTCACTTTGCAACACTGCATAATGGCACTGCAATGTGCCCAAGATACGCCCCTTCAATAATCAATGCACATAATTCTTAATACAATTGTGAACCCCAAGCTAGATGACTGTAGTGGCTGTCTTTGGGGGCTCTGTAGCATAAAACTTCTATGATTGTTGCAGGGGCAGAAGTAGCATTCATAGGGCCCCACACCAAAAAATAATGGGCCCCACCATCTATACATCTACTTCTGTTGCTATTTCTGGTTCCTTTCATTAAATAAAGGCGCCTCATATCTAAGAACCCGCTGAAAGAGGGTTATTATTATTATTATTATTATTAACATTTATTTTAAAGCGCCATTGATTCCATGGCGCTGTACATTCGAGGGGGGACACATACATAATATGTCAAATGAGTACAATAATAACAATGAATGATTTATAACTGGTACAGAGGGAGAGAGGACCCTGCCCACGAAGGCTTACAATCTACAAAGAGGAGGGAAGAGACAGGAGGAGAGGGGCAGACATGTTTGTGGGGTAGTACAGTGGCAGCAGGGTTATTGTAGGTTATAGGCAATCCTGAAGAAATGGGTTTTCATGTTGCTTTTGAAGCTGGTGAGTATCCAGATTGATATATGATATTAAGTTACTGCTGTAGCTGCTCCTCCATAAAAATTAAAAAAAGTGATACTCTCCTGTGATCCAGCACTGCTGCTGCTCTGACCGGATATTATGTTTACTTCCGCTGCTGAGAGGTCATACGTTATTGCCTGACATCACCGTTCAGAAGAGAGGACCCAAACTGGTGATGTCAGAAAGAGACGCGTGACCGCTTTAGCCAATCAGCGGCTGCAGCGTGCACAGGACGACTTCTGGGAGTATACAGAAGTGTAAAGGCGGCTAGTATATGGATCCTCGGGACCACCACAAGTGGTGGTGTAAGCCGCATCAGGGAGCAGAGTCTAAGATACCTCCTCATTACCACCAGAGCCCACCACAAGTCAGACTGGACTCGTGCAGATGGAGACACCAGGTCGCTACCCCTGACACGATTTGCTTGTGGTGGCGGCCGGGGAGCAGCATGGTACAAAACTGTAAAGCAAACTCTTAGTCAGGGACAGGAAGAAAGGTCAAAGCAGGCAAATGTGGTCAGTGGACGATGGCAAAGGTACACAGTGAAGACAGAGAACTTTGGACAATGCTTTCTCTAGAGGCATGAGCACAATCGATCTAACAGGGAGCATAGGGAGTAACCATAGGATATAGGGTCAGCGTCCAGAAATTTGCCAATTCCAATTTCAATGTTTAACATAAAAAGTTAAAGGGAATGTGTCATCAAAAAATGACTTATTGTTTACCTCACATTTTTATGTTAAACACATTTTTTAGGAATCTTTGGATATGTTTTTTTAATTTTCCATATCACTTTCAGCATTTTTTTAATAATTCCTAAGTCTTGCAGTGTTCAATTTGGCCACTAAGCCTAATAAATGTCTGACACTTCATGTTCTGTAGAGGGAGATTTTCAGCAGTCTGCTCATTATCAGTAAAAGCAAGGTCAAACTGAAAGGCTATGTTCACACGGCTTAAAATTGGACGTAATTCGGTCCGTAATTCCACGCCGGAGTGCGCGAATTACGGCTGGAATACGTCCAAGTCATTACGGTAATCCACAGTTCTCATAGAGAACTATGGATTACGTCAACTCTCCCTGCTCGGCGAATCCACCGGGCAGGGAGATAATTGACATGTGAATTACTAGCGGCGTATACGCGCCGCTTGTAATGCAAGTCTATGGGCCGGCGAGGTGCCGGCCCCTCGCCCCCGCTCCTCTCCCCGCCCACACGGCGTAATTGTGGGGCGTAATTACACCCTGCATTTAAGCCGTGTGAACATGGCCAAAGGAGACACCATTGTGTACAGATAACACAGAATCCACCACTCACAAGAGGAGATAGTCACAGCTCCCCCTCTCTCCTCCCTTCACAGTGAAAACTCTCCTATACAAGTCTATGGGACAGAATCTGTCTTAAGAATCCTATGTGCATGAAGCTGCTGTAAGTATCTCTCTGACTGCTGTTAAAGCAGTGCAAGCAAGAATGTCTTCCCCACAATCACATATAGACGGCCGAATTGAGAAATCTACAATCAGGAAATAAAAACGACTGAGAGGAAAAGAATATGGATCAGGGGCTTGATTTAATAAGTAAAAAAAAAATTGCCGACAGATTCCCTTTAAGTAATAGGTTATTTTCTCATTGTGGAGTTGGCTAACAGCTTATAAACTGGATTGCTGGTGGGATCTCCCATTACTGCAGATGTGCATGGCCAGCTTCGCTCGTGAGGGAGAACTTGTGTCTTGTCTTCAGCCATGGGTTAATGCTGGTGGGCACCCTTTGTGTGTTTTTTCTGGACCATTACTTAAATTTCACTGTGCCCTAGAGTGCGGTGATGCACGTGGCCGGCAGGGAAGCAGAAGCACAGAGATGTGAGTATGAGGGAGCAGAGAACGTGGCCGGGGACACATGAGTGCGCCTATGGCATGACGCGCGGGTGACAAGAAGACCGGCGAGAGCAGATGCAGCTCTAAAACAGAGCAGAATGGGAAGGTAGATATTAGTTTTTCATTTTCTTGGAGCAGCAGTTTCCTTCATATATTGATCTGGACAACCCCATTCATAGTGTGAGCATAAAACACCCACTTGTTATTTACTTCATAAAGGTTTAATGTTCTTGAACCTGGGTAGGATCCCTAAACCTCTGAGCCCCATAGCAATGTCTATACTTAGGTCCATACTTGCTTTGCTCCCACTATATGCTTCTACCCTATCACCTATATATCTCTCAGCCACCACTGACTCACCATCAAATAGCTCTTTCCTGACACTGTCCTATGACCTAAACGTCCCTCAGCCACTATCATCCATCACTGCTTCTCACTTGACCCAGGGACGGTGACTCACTGCTATATCATTTTAAATTGACTCCCGTCTACAGTAACCTGATAAGCACACATCCAGGGGATATAAATACACCGCCATGCTGCAAGAAGGAATATCATTTTTAATTCTCTGCTATTTCTGGAAATTCCATTTCTGTGTGCAAACTATCCATGTACTGATAATGAACACGCTTCACTGTGCATGCCATGAGAAACAACAGGGGAATATAGAACAACAGCTGTCCGCTCTCTCACGCATCCTGACTCAGTCCCTGTGTGGGATCCGAGCTGGGCCCATGTCCAAAATCAGGCGACCCCTTTCCATTGTGACAGTACAGTCTGGCGGACTAACCCCTTCCTGACGGCCGTGCCCATAATCATAACAGAAACCATTTTAGGCATTATTTCAAAGAACATTAACTCCTAAAGTATCATTTCTTTTTGGCACAATCAGATTACTTTCCACAAGAAGCCTTGAAATATTTCCACTGACATGCATTGTCCCACAGAACACTTTATTAGGACTGTCCACACCACAACCAGATTGATAATTTTACAGAAATATGGTCCAAAAAGCCCCTAAATATACTCAAAATGTGAAATTCCAAGTTGAACTGCAAATAACCCAAATACCTCACATCATATTCACTAGGGTCAAGGGAGCTTGAGTGACAGAGAAAAAATGTTATTTCCTCTCCCTGACTAAAAAATACAAAAACTGAAAATGGTTGCTTTGTAGAATGGACTGTAAGGGTAAGTTCACACGGCTTATTTTGGGGCACATTTCGCCACGTATCGCGAGCGCACTGGGCTCTAATACGAGCGAAATGTGCCCCAATAATTACAGTAAACCAGATTTCTCATAGAGAACTATCGATTATGCCTCCTCTTACCGGGCGTTCAATACGATCGTATTGTACGCCCGGGGAGATAAGTGACATGTTACTTATTCACAGCGCTTTGCATGTCAGAAATACGCGCCGATCAGCGAGACTCCCGAAGACCTGGCGTAATTGCGGGGCGTACTGTACACCCCGCAATTAAGCCATGTGAACATAGCCTAATAAATTTGGCAGGTCAAAGCAGGTTTTGGAACCACTGAACCACTAGTGGACTTGCTCTGAGGGGGCGTAACTAAGAGACCATCGGGTTCTTCACTGAGCCTTTGATAGTAAGGTTGGCTTACCCCGATGGCCGTTATGTGCGACTTCAGAGCAGTCCCCGGCAATGGCAGCGGACCAGACTGAACTAACAAACTGAGGCCCAGGAAAAGACAAACAGGGGCCTGGGAACAAACAAACAAACGAAGGCCCAGGAGAAGATATAAACGGGGGCCTGGGAACAAACATAAACGGAGTCCCAGAAGAAAATATAAACAGGGGCCCAGAAGAAGATATAAACAGAGGCCTGGGAACAAACATAAACGGAGGCCCAGAAAGATATAAACAGGGGCCTGGGAACAAACATAAACGGAGGCCAGAAGAAGATATAAACAGGGGCACATCAGCCAAAGAAGTATAAACAGGGGCCTGGGAACAAAAATAAACGGAGGCCCAGGAGAAGATATAAACAGGGGCCTGGGAACAAACATAAACGGGAGGCCCAGGAGAGTATAACAGGGCAAAAGAAATTAAACAGAGGCCTGGGAACAAAAATAAACTGAGACACAGAAGAAGATATAAACAGGGGCCTGGGAACAAAAATAAACGGAGGCCCAGAAGAAGATATAAACAGGGGCCTGGGAACAAACATAAACGGAGGCCCAGAAGAAGATATAAACAGGGGCCTGGGAACAAACATAAACGGAGGCCCAGAAGAAGATATAAACAGGGGCCCAGAAGAAGATATAAACAGAGGCCTGGGAAAAAACATAAACGGATGCCCAGAAGAAGATATAAACAGGGGCCTGGGAACAAACATAAACGGATGCCCAGAAGAAGATATAAACAGAGGCCTGGGAACAAACATAAACGGATGCCCAGAAGAAGATATAACGGGGGCCGGGGAAACCCAAACAAAAAACAGAGGCCCAGGAGAAGTATAAAACAGGGGCCCTGAGAACAAAAAAAAGGGAAAGGCCCGAAAAATAAAAAACAGAGGGGGAGGGCAAAAACAAAGAAAGGGGCCCAAAGGGAAAACACAGGAAAACAGAAAAAAATTAAAAAGGAAAGCCCAAAAGGGCAAGCTAGAACCCTCAAAACAGGAAAGGGACACACAAAAACCTAGCAGAAACCCAGCCATTTGGGTTACAGGTAGGAAATGACCAACCACCGGGCATTAGGCCAACGGGAAAAAACCCAAAAGCACAAAAAAAAAATTTAAAGGCAGGGTTTTTGGTGGGGAAGATTTGGGCCTATAACTTCAGAGGTGCAAGGGGATTGGCAACATCACTGCACACTGTGGAAATAAATATAAGCAGGATGTGGTTGCGCCTCCCTACAGAGCAAAAGGGAATTAAAGACAGCAGTCACAAGGCAGTGGAGCAGCAAAAACAGCATAGAGGAAAGCCACACAGCCCACAAAACAGGTAAGTCGGCATCCGCTGATCCCGAGGGTAGCAACATGACAGGGACAAGTAAAAAAAAACAAAAAACGCACAGTTGTTTTTTTTGTAAATCTTGCCAAAAATGCTACAATAAAGCTTTAGGGTAGGTTCACATATTGGAGTTTTCCTATAAAAACAATCCAATGTGTAAGGCAATGCAATACCTTGGATTTCTGCCAACTATTTGTCTTTAACAGAGGTGGTATTCACCTCTGATTCAGACGTGGGTTTGACCCATATTAATGGACCTAATCTGTGTCACTCCTCTTGGAGCGAGATCGGACGGGAAATCACTCAAAAGAATGTACATGTTCAGACTGGTCATTAAAGTAAATTGCTGTCGGAACACATGGATTTTAATGAGGAATCCAATGTGAGATTTGGGCTGAATTCCTTAAAATCCATTGTGTGAACTTACCCCAATACTCTGATCATAAAAGATGATCGTTAACAGATCCTCCGTCAGTAGTTTCTTCAGCTATGACAACAAAAATAGTGCAGAGCTGGGTTATTCTTCCTGTGAAACCAACGGACACCGGAAGTGGGCAGCAAATCCGGCATAACAAATAACGGTAATATGCATATGGCCCAACTGTGATAGGAGGATTGTAAAACTAAAGGGAATTTGACCTAAAGTTCTGAACAAAGGAAATTTATCAAGCAGTCAAAGACTGGTTTAATTAAATAATAAGAGAATATACATGTGCAGCGAGGCTTACGAGCATTTACAGCAATACACTTCTAAAAGAGCAATTATTCCAATACTTGTACATATCTTACAGTATATACCCCTCAAAAGAGTGTTTCCACCATACAGTTTGAAGACATATTGATAGGATATGTCATCTGTGGATCACGACTCTGAGACCCACACCTATTTCGGGAATAGGCCTCCAAAAGTATAGGTCCAGAATAGAGAGTTGATTGCGCTTGCACACAGCTCTCTGTTCTGTTCTATGGGAGTTCAGAGTATAACCAAAAAAACACATGGAAATCTCCAAAGGAGCATATTATGCTATCTACAGTATATGAAAAAACTTTGAGATTCTTGGTCCGCGTGTTTTTGGCCAAAAAATGCTCAAGCCACCCCCGGCTTACAACGGGATCTCAGTTGGGTGGTCCTACTCTATATTATCTCTCACCTGGGTCAACTTCAGACCTCTCACTGTGCCAAACGGCCTCCAAAATGCATAGAGAAAAATAAAAAAGCACCAACCTTTCAAAGCATAGTGCATTGATATAACAGCCTCAGATCCCGTTGTAAGCCGGGGGTGGCTTGAGCATTTTTTGGCCAAAAACATGCGGACCAAGAATCTCTAAGTTTTTTCATATATTGTAGATAGCATAAAATGCTCCTTTGGAGATTTCCATGTGTTTTTTTGCCCTTTTTGCAGTGGTGTGCCACTGGTATTGGACTGTGTGCATATGTATATGTGCCGCAACCATGCCAGTGGCACCCAGTTTCGCAGTGTTTTATTCAGAAATGTTTTTCTGTGCAGAACTATACGTTGTATTTGGCACATATTTGCTTTTAAACTATATAAGGAGAAGTAGATACCTCCATTTTGGTTTCCTGAACCCGCCCACCTCCACAGGCTGTTATATCAATGCACTACGCTTTGAAAGGTTGGTGCTTTTTTTATTTTTCTCTCTGCATTTTGGAGGCCGTTTGGCACAGTGAGAGGTCTGAAGTTGACCCAGGTGAGAGATAATATAGAGTAGGACCACCCAACTGAGATCCCGTTGTAAGCCGGGGGTGGCTTGAGCATTTTATGGCCAAAAACATGCGGACCAAGAATCTCAAAGTTTTTTCATATATTGTACAGAGTATAACCAAACACATTACTTACCTGTACTCTGAACTCCCATAAAACAGAATGGAGAATTGTGTGGAAATGCGACCAACTCTTGGTTCCGGGTCGACACTTTTGAGGGCCTATTCCCGAGATAGGAGCGGGTCCCAATAGTGGGATTTGACTTTGATGGCACATCCTATCGATATTCCCTCAAAATCTATGGTAGGAACACCCCTTTAACAATTAGTGTCCCAAATACAGAGATGCAAGTCGGATCAAGGGAAAAATTAGCACATTTACAGCCAGCTGGGATCATAGAAGGAAAATTGCTAGTACAGGACTCCAGAAGGCTACTAAGATGGTCAGCAATGCAACTAAGAATATAACTTGGCTTTAGATTCTAGTGGAGCTGAAGCAGCAAATCAGTGCAGAGTGTCCTGTAACCGGACTGATTAGTTCACTGTCAAGTGGAAATGCTTTCCTTATCTTACAGGGAATGGTGTTAAAGGGGTTGTCCAGTTTTAGTGTCTTTATTTATTATGTATATAATAGGAAAGCAAACAATTTTCTAATGTGCATGTATTAAAAATTCTGCTCCTGTGCTTATTTTATACTAGGCAGTAGCCCATGGTATTGCCCATATTCCTGTCCATAGTAATGGCTGCCATGAAGTTCCTGTAAGGACAAAACAGTCATGTGACCTCTGATGTTCAAGTAACAGAAGGTTATTGAGGAACAGAACTTCTCCAGCAGCGTCTTATCATGCCTGTCAGTGTCTGAATAAGACGCCCCACATTCCTTGCTCTGTCTCATCTTTCTGCTTTTTTTTTTTCAGTTAACTATTAACAGCAACAGGACAGCAGTTCTACAAGTAAATTCACACAGTGAAGAAGTTTCTGGAATAAAAGCAATAAAAGTTATTCAACCATTATTCCTTTTCAGTTCCCCCAAAGATGCCATATAACCCTGTAACTAACTGAATGCCAGGAGGTCACATGACTTCCACCATTTTAACTCCAACAGTTACTCCCTGGAAGCCATTACTATGGACAGGAATGTAGCCTATACCAATTTATGTAGATTGGGGCTTACTGCACTGCTATAAAAGAAGCACAGAAGAAGAATGTTTAATACATGAATATAAGAAAATGTTATGATTTCCTATGATATACATGACAAACACAAAAAAAAAAAAAAATCAATATAAAGTAACAAGTCCTATTATTTTATTTCAGTGACCAAAAAATAGAACTTTGCCAAATTTGTTCTGGTGATTTTGTTGCCTGCAGCAAATCACAAGGTTCCCTTTAGGTCATAAGCAAGTACAGGCAGACCCCGGGTTGCAAATGGGATGGGGACTGTAGGTTTGTTCTTAAGTTGGATTTGTATGTAAGTCGGAACAGATATATTTATTAAATGTAATTCCAGCACAGAAGGTTTTTTTTTTTCTTCTCGCTTTGGATAGTGCAGGGAAGGGTTTTACATTTGTTTTGTTGCCTGTGCCCATACTAAGAAGATTTCACCTCATTTTCACCTCTTGTACTGCTGTGGTATGCTGGAACTTGTCGTTCCACAGCTATTATCTGCTATGGAACGACAAGAGCCAGCATGTCCCATAAGTCTCCATTTGTAACTAGGGGACAGATGTAAGTCGGAACGGTGTAAGTCGAGGACTGTCTGTACAGGGGAATCAGAAGCCGTTCTACTGTGTCAGGGCCCTATCAAAAAGGACCACATTGAGTGTGATATTTCAGGGTCAAATCTGAAATGTGCTGCTTGGTGGAGTTAGGTTGTCATCTAGATAACCCTGCTGGTCAGAAATAATAAAGAATTGTAAGGAAACTACACTGATCAGACATAAACTTAAAATTACCTGCTTAATATTGTGCACTTCCCCCTTGAGTCACCAAAACCGCATAGACCCGTTGATGCATGGACTCCAAAAAACCTCTGAAGGAGTCCAGCGGTACCTGGACCAAGAGGTTAGCAGAAGATCCAATAAGTCCTATGAATTGAGAGGTGGGGCCTCCATGCATTGGACATGTTTTATCAGCACATCTCACAGATGACTGACAGATTAAGATCTGGGGAATTTGGAGGACAAGTCAGCACCTTGAATTCTTGGTCATGTTCTTACAAACCTGCAAACAAAAGCTCACACCCAAAATAATTGATTTCATAAATATAAATGTATTTAAATAATGCATAATAAAACACAATGAAAAAATCCAACCCAGTGGAGCAGAAGCCGCCGAATCACATGCACATAACAATAAAGGGCAAACTGTATACAGGCTACTTGGAGCTAAGAATGCGTAATTCCCTAAATAAAGTGCCAAGTCCAAAATCATATGAAACAATTATTGTATACAACATGCTTTCCCCTGCGCGTCCTCTGGGGCAATAGATGGGTTTAAATGCTCCAAAGGAAGCAACAGCAAAAAACAAATTGAGCATGCAGTCGACACACCGATCTGTACACACGTCTTGTTTAGTTTTAGGGTATGTTCACACTGCGTTTTTTTAGATGCACGTTTGGATCCATGATTCGGATCCAAAACGAATTTAACAATGTGCTGTGTAATTTAGTGTGGAAATTCTGTGCTAAGAGCATAATTTCAGTAATGCAACTAACGCATTTTGCAGTGCACAAATTTAGGTGCTGCAAATACACCATGTGAACATACCCTTGGGCTTTCTCTTTTTACCTGCCTCCTTTCAATTCTAACAAGATAATATCTGATATTCACTTCACCTGGTTTTAATGTTATGGTTGATTGGTGTGTATCAAATTAATTTTTTTACCCCAAAATATAGTGCAAATAGCTTCAAATCTAGAAAAATGAAATAGTCTGCACTTGCATAAAATAAGAAAAAAAAACAAAAAAACACCACAACAACGAAGGCTGGAGGTTTTGTTTAGAACCTCAGTCACAGATTGCGTCAAATAGAATGGGCACTGCGGCAAAAACCTAACAAACCCTATTCTAGTTAAAGCGTTTAAACTAAATAAACTAAATGTCATAATGAAACAATCCTTAATAACTTTAATTAGAAAAGTCTCATTGTTTTGTCTAGGGAACAATTATTATACTTGAACAAAATGGCCGCCGGGCTCCTTCCTGTGCAGAAACCTGTCTTACAGGAAGTAGGACAGACAGAGTTACTTCCTGATTAGTGACATAACTGAGCTGAACTGACTTGTGGTATGAGGGATGGCTCTGCAGAGTAGAAAGGAGGCTGAAAGCTGTACACACACATGCATATACAGTATATATATATATATATATATATATATATATATATATATATATATATATATATATATATATATATATATACATACATATATATATATATCTATCTGGTGTAGATATAGAATAAATTTACATGTCTAGTTAAAGTTCTGTAAATTACAGTTAAATCACTAAATAAATGTATTGCTAGTGGCCTGGCTGTTTTTAAACCAGTGAATACAGCTTTGCTGCACTGTCTATGGGGAGTCTGAGGGCAAAAAGCTGATAATTTCCTCCTGTCTCAAGAGCTCAGTATCATAGATATCATAACCTGCATTTAAGTTATAATATCTGAAAGATCTCTACAGCCATAGCTGGTCATCGTATATTTCCTAAAACCTGAAATTTAGTATTAATTCAAAGGAGTCTTGGTGCTCTATCGCGTGCCGGATCCCTTTGGTAGATACATCAGAGAACTAGACAATGAACAGCATCAGTATGAAAGCTAAAGACTGGCTAAACATATACCGGAGTAGATGCATATGTGATATAGTATCATAGAGAACCAGCAGTTTGGACACCTTTTCATCCCATTGGATTTTCTTGTTTTTATAGATTGTAGATTTATATTGCAGACATGAAAACTATAAAGCAACAGAAATGGAATTTAGCAGTAAACAGAAAAGCGTTTAACCAGAATCCTTCTTTATATTTAACCCTTCCGAGTAGTACAGCCTTATGCACTCTTGCTGCTAATATCTCAACCAGCTTCGGGAGGTAGTCACCTGGAATGGTTTTCCAACAATCTTATAGAGGTGCTGAGCACTTATTTATCCTTCACTCTGCAGAACAACTCATCCCAAACCATCTCAGTTGGGTTTCAGTCCAGTGATTGTGGAGGCCATTTCATCACTCTACTTCTTGGTCAACCAGCCCTTACGTAGCCTGGAGCTTTGGTGTCAATGTGATGTCAAAAAAACAAAACGATGATCCCACTAAGCGTAAACCAGATGGAACAGCTTGTGACTGCAGAATGCGGTGGTAGCAATGCTAGTTAAGTGTGCCATGAATTTTGAACTGCTAACAGGGTCACCAGCAAAGTACTCACACCCTAACACACCTCCTATTCCATGCTTCATGGTAGGAACCAAACATGTAGAGACCATCCACCCTAGTGCCTTTTCAGCATCTCACAAAAACATGGCGGTTAGAACCAAGAATCTCTAACTTTGGCTCATCAGAACAAAGTACAGATTTTTACTGGTCTATAATCCATTTCTTGTCCCAACTAAATCTCTTGGACTTGTTGTGGCTTCTTTGCAGCAATGTGACCATAAGGCTCCTCTGAACAGTTGATGTTGAGATGTGTCTGGTACATGATCTCTGTACCTGTATATGGGCTCTAATCTGAGCTGCTTACGGTATTTGAGGTTGGTAACTGTAATGAACTTGACCTCCACAGCAGGGATTACTCTTGGTCTTCCTTTCCTGGGGTGGTCCTCATGAGAGCCAGTGTCATCATAACGTTGGATGGTTCTCCTGACTGCTCTTGAGGATACTTTCAGAGCTGGATTGACAGACCCTCATGTGTTAAAGTAACGATGGACTGTAGTTTCTCGTTAATTGAGTGGTTCCTGATAAAATATGGATTAGAACGGTAGACTAGGGTTGAACACTGTATGGACCTGCCGACCAATCAGCGGCATCTTTTCCATTGGGCACACTAGACAGTTGCCCAGGGGCCCCACAAACACAAACTCCATTCAAACTAGGTTGTGAATGGATGTCTGGGTCGGAGCTGCTTAATTAGATGTTTTTCTATTCTTAGGATGTGCAAACCGTTAAAGGAGTTTTGCCACAAAGTAAAATTGACGTGGGAAGTTTCAAAATTAAATAATAAACATTTTCACCATTCATCATCATTAAAAATTCTGCACCGTTTTTGTTTTAGCTGCTCCTTTAGTGATCCATTGTTTACAGCTCGTCTCCAGGGGATGTGACCAGGGCTGTGAGCTCCTCAGACATCCCCTCTCCCCTCAGGTAGCTACTGAGTGTTCAAACCCCACGTGCTTTCATTCTACTCTTGTCCTTTGGACTCGTTAGTAATAAGACAAACAGTGCAAATAAAAAAAGAAACCTCAATGAGGTCTGTGCATTGATAAAGAGAAAAAAAATCCACAGGTTATGTTCCTGCAGAGATTTGAACCAAGGACCCTTGTGCTGTAAAGCAAAAATGTTACCTCTGAGTAAGTGTAGCTACTTACAATTCTATACATAAACAGACCTTTGACTACAGAGAGGAAAGGCCTGGTGATGTCATCCTGCTGGGTCACATGATATGTAATTCAAACAAATCACACACACCCCCTTCTGAGCACACAGAGCTGAAGAGCTGGATGCAGGAGCTATGAAATGAGATTGTGGCAAAACCCCTTTAAGAACCATGGTGGAGCAGGAAGCCATCAGCTCCTTGCCCTGCTAGTTAGTATTTTAGGCTGAAGACTGCCTACAAGTTGTCAGAAGGGGGTCCCGACATTGATGGTGTGATGATATGAACGTGCTTTGGGGCTGGTTAGAGGCATGGCCTCAGGTGTGATGTAATGTATTTGGGCAGGGCCCACAGCAATACTTTGCCCAGGGGCCCACAATGCTGTTAAGACGGCTCTGCTACCAATCCTACCTCTGCACAACACTGATCGTCTCAAACGCATTATGAAGTCAAGAAATTCCACAGACCGACTTTTGACAAGATATAGACTTTGACAAGTAAAAAGAGTAGGTTCACACACTACGTTTTCTTGCATTTTTCAAATGAATCAAAAATATAAGCAATAAAAAATGTTTTTTTAATTAATCCAGATTTGACCTGTGTTCCAAATTAAAGTTAATTACAAAATAATTTGCATTAAAGTGGTTTTCCCAGCTGCTCTTCACAGCCAGTTTTAGGTTCCCATTTCCTGTTCAGGCTGTGGGTGGTTCTATAGCAGTGATTGACATATCAGCTCTGCTATTCCTAGCTGAAACTATTAGAGGGACATTGGTAATGGAGTGAGATTAACAGCAGTACGCAAAGTAAGAAACAAGCTCGTGTGCTGCTGATATTACACAGCGGGGAGTGATGTCACTATTCTCATCAGGACTATAGAGCATCGGCAACTAGAGGAACTTGTGCAAACAAACAAAAGATAAAAATTACTCTAACTATGAAAGGAAGCAAAATCAGAACAGCAATGTATCTCATAACGGTCTTCATTTACCTTTGCCTACATGCTTAAAGCTAATCAATGTGGAGAGAATACCCCTTTAAAAAAAAATTGCACAAATGTATGCATTTTTTTAAATATCCTTGTTGTCGATGCAGTAACTCAATGTGTGAACCTGCAATAGAATCTAAAAAGCATATTCTTGTTTAATACTTTTTATTTGCTAGTTAATTCTATATATATTACATCCTAAGTTTTAGGTCTTTTAACATGAATCTACAAGATAGAAAAGAAATAACTGGGTGAAAGACGATTGACTGCTACTGTGTAATGTGTCAGATAACGTATGGCATACTAGTAAGATGCAGCACTAAATGTGCTTAGCAATTACACAAACCAAGAATTTTTATGAACCTATCGGGCTACTACTCAGAATGACCTGAGCAATTGTAATGAGATTTTATTACATTTATTCAGTAGCTGGGTGGGGAACGGTTAATAAAAGGCAAAGCTTAGTCTGCAAAAAGCAAGGCCAGAATTCTAGATATGGAAATGGAAACTTCTTGAGGGAGGAACAGGGAGGGAGGTAGAGGGGAGAGAGAAGGAAAGACTGAGAATACTGACTATAAAACAAGACGGAAAAGCTCATGGATAAAGGAATGATGAAGAGGAAAGAATGTGTAAACCAAACAGAAAACCGACTGCACTGACACATGTAGACCCAAGTATTCATTTCCATGGCCACAAGGTATGTGGCACGCTGGCCAACAGAGCTGCTTACATTGTATTTCTTCTTTTACAGACCACTGTATGTTCTTAAAGATGCTCACTTGTCAGGAAGATGATGGAGTCATCAAACCCTCACACCCATTATATATCCTACAGTCTACACATCTCGTTCACTCCCTCACATTAATGCATTAACAACTGCCATGATAATGAGGTGTCACCCAAGACATTCAGCATTATGTCAGATCACTATTATGTAAGATCATACTAAGCCTGTGCTGCCACATAGAAGGTTAGGTGTCAAAACTAGAGCTGCACCCAAAAAAGTCATCAGGAATGCTCACACACGAGGTACTTCCACAAAGCACCATGCATCAATAGAGCCCAAAGTTTTTCTTGTATTAACTAAATTAAAGGAGTTTTGCCATGAAGTAAAATTGACGTGGGAAACTTGCAAACTAGATAATAAACATTTTCACCATTCATTATTATTAAAAATTCTGCACCGTTTTCGTTTTAGCTGCTACCTTAGTGATCCATAGTGTACAGCTCTACTCCAGAGGATACGACCCGGGCTGAGAGCTCCTCACTCCTGGTCAGACATGCTCAGACATCACCTCTCCTCTCAGGCAGCTACTGAGTGTTCAAACCCCAGGTGCTATCATTGTACTGTACTCCTTAGTAATTAGTCAAACAGTGCAAATAAATAAAACAAGAAACTTCAATGAGCTATGTGCATTGATAAAGAGAAATTAAATCCACAGGTTTGGTTCCTGCAGGGATTTGAACTTAGGACCCTTGTGCTGTGAGGTGAAAACTTTACATCTCAGCTACTCACAATGCTTTACATAAACATATCTTTCTTTGACTAAAGAGAGGAAAGGCCTGGTGATGTCATCCTGCAGGGTCACATGATAGGCAATTCAAACACATCACATAGACCCCCTTCTGAGCACACAGAGCTGAAGAGCTGGATAAAGAAGGTATGAAATGAAATTGTGGCAAAACCCCTTTAAATCTTAAACATATTGCAATGTATGAACAAAGCCTAATAGTTTTAGGCTAGGTCTAGCACAGGTTTACCGGATTCAGTATTTTGAAAATCCGACAGTACCCTGGGCCGCATAGACAGCAATAAAAAAAAAATCTGTGCTGCAGTCAACACAGCACGGATTGTTTACCGTCCGTTTAAAAATCCGGTGGAATATGTAACATGTTGGAAAAGTCCTTTGTAATGACTAAAGAAACTATGTTACAAACCACTATTTTGCTCTGGTAAAATTCTGTGTATCCTTACTTACTATGTTTATTTGTCAACTCAAAGAGATAAAAAAAAGAAAAAAGAAATTACAGATACCGTATCCAGATAAAGCATAAAACAGTGAGGCTGGAGGCTGGGAACCACTTTCAGTTCTGAGGACAGGAGCTTTTTGGGTCATGAACTTAATAAACAATGTACAAGAAAAATAGAAAATGGTGCCCTCACCTGGTGCCCAAAGGAGCCACTGATCCTAGCACATGTAAAGAGCAGAACAGGAAATGAAGTACCTCACTTTACTGTAGAGAGGTGCTACTAGACCACCAATCACTGCATTCACTTCACTAATACATGTAAGAGCAGTACAGAATATGTAGTACCGCACTGTACTGTATAGAGATGCTTCTAGACTGTCAATCACTGCATGCACTTCACTAATACATGTAAGAGCAGTACAGGACATGTAGTACTGCACTGTACAGTATAGAGGTGCGTCTAGACTGTCAATCACTGCATGCACTTCACCAATACATGTAAGAGCAGTGCAGGACATGTAGTACTGCACTGTACTGTAGACAGGTGCTACTAGACTGCCAATCACTGCATGCACTTCACCAATACATGTAAGAGCAGTACAGGACATGTAGTACTGCACTGTAATGTAGAGAGGTGCTACTAGACCCCCAATCACTGCATTCACTTCACCAATACATGTAAGAGCAGTACAGGACATGTAGTACTGCACTGTAATGTAGAGAGGTGCTACTAGACCACCAATCACTGCATGCACTTCACCAATACATGTAAGAGCAGTACAGGACATGTAGTACTGCACTGTATTGTAGAGAGGTGCTACTAGACCACCAATCACTGCATGCACCTCACTAATGCATGTAAGAGCAGTACAGGACATGTACCGCACTGTACTGTAGAAAGGAGCTACTAGACCACCAATCACTGCATGCACCTTACTAATACAGAAGTTTAACAAGTAAAATGTTCATGATAATTGGTTGGATCTTCCATCAATCGTGAAATGCAGATCAGCAGGGTCTATGACACTGTATGGTAAAAACACTTAACCTGGCTTCTCTTCCAGGTATAGGATTGGCCAGTACACATAAGCTACTACTAGAGATCTAACATGTTTTGTGTAAAAATTAATTGATACCATTAAAGAGGACCTGTGACATCGCCTGACATATATATATTAGTAAATCCTTAAGTTCCCTGTGAAATAACAATTCTGGAGCATCTTCTCTTAGAACTCTGTGTTGTGCTGTTCCTCTAGGAGTTCTAGAAATCTATTACTGAATCTGTCAGGTGGGCGTTAACATTCCAGTTTTCAGAGGAGAGTGTCAGTACACATACTGTCAGCAGATTGGATAGTGTCAGATTGTGCAGGGACACGGGCCCAAGTATTAACACCCAGTTGACAGGTTGGTAATGAATTTCTAGAAGCAATAACAAGGAAAACACACAACATAGAGAACTAAGGAAAGATGCTCTAGAATTATTGCTTCAGGGGAACAGTAGCATTTACTAAAACAGACATATAAGGAATGGCCACAGGTTTTCATTAAAATGTTTTAGCAACATAGAAAATCTAAAGATAGATGTATAAAACAAAGACAAGAATCCAAAATCTTACTAAATGGTATCCATATACTGTAGTCACCTGAAAGTGCATACACAGGCTGGGTGCAACGTTCGAAAATTAGGCATGACATCACCTCCTTTACTAAACACAGGTAAAATTTCAGGTGAATCTACAAAGTGTGAATTTAGCCCTAAGGTTTCAGTGGGATCTACCTACAATTATCTAATACACACCACAAAAATGTAGAAGCCTCAAACCGCCCTCTATCCTCAAAATATCCCTTTATTAATTCATTGTAGGAAAACAATAGATCTGTCTCCAAATCTGGCAGTGTTCTGGTGTTCAAGGAATGCTGATTATGTAAGCCACAATACCATGATTATAGAAACATTACACAATAGTATAATCATCACAGTAAGGCTATGTTCACACGGCTTATTTTGGGCCGCATATTTCGCCGTGTACTGCGCTCTAGTAAGAGCAAAATGCGCCCCAATCATTACGGTAATCCACAGTTCTCATAGAGAACTATGGATTACGCCTCCTCTCCCTGGGCGCACAATACTATCGTATTGTATGCGTGGGGAGATAAATGACATGCTATCAAGCCGCGAGTAATGTATGTCTATGGGGCCGGTGGGCTGCCGCCCCCTCCGCGCCAAGGGAGCACGCGCCGATAAATACTAGTCTCCGCGTCCAAAAATCAACACACAAAGGGTGCCCACCAGCATAAACCCATCCAACATGGCTGAAGACAAGACACAAGTTCTCCCTCACGAGCAAAGCTGGCCATGCACCTCTGCAATAATGGGAGATCCCACCACCTCCATAATGACACCTTCTAAAAGGGAATGCGTCTTCAGAAAATAACCTATTGCTTAACTAATGTTTTTATGTTAAACTTTTTTTAATTTATGTTTTTATGTAATTTTAATATCAGTATTATTTTTCATAAATCCTGAAATCCTAATAATTTTCAGCAGTCTCCTCCTTATGACAGGCAGGGTTACACTGAAAGGTGACACCAATATGTATGGATATCACAGGATCCACCAGTCACAATAGGAGATGTCACTGCTGACCCTCTCCCCCTCCCTGCACACTGATTTCTTCCCAGGTCACACGGTGTGTTTAGAAAACTCTCCCATAGAAGTCAATGGGTCTGCTCCAGTTCACTGTAAGACATCTCTCTAAATGCTGTTCAAAGCAGCTCAGGCAAGATGGCTGCCTCCATAATCATATACAGAAATAAAAACAGTGACAATCCTCTCCATACTGCATCTGACATGGCAATGGACTGATTGTTAGGGTCCAGTTCCATGCATCCCAGCAAACACCTGTCTGACAAATGCAGTAATGTATGGCAGCCATTTACATAATCTGAGATGTAATACATGGATGACTGAAGTCCACCAGAAGAGTGGCTGGTCTTGCTGTTCTGGCTCATATGGGGAGAGATGGGAGACAGGCAACCCCATCTATGCTCTGTACACGCTCTAAGGCCTCGTTCACACGGCTTATTTTGGCGCGGATTGGCGCCGTACTGCGCGCCGGATTTGCGCTTCAGTACGGCGCCAATCCGTCCATGTCATTACGGTAATCCACTGCTCTCATAGAGAACAGTGGATTCCGTTCCTCCCTCCCCGCCGCGGAAATACGCACGGAAGCGGGGAAAGAAAGTGACATGCACCCATTATCCACGGCCCCCCGGAATAACCCTTGCCGTGCATATGCAATGTCTTTATGGGGTCACCCGGCAAAGGGAACTGCGCCCCAATCGCGGGCCGGCTCCGGCCCACCAGCCCCAAGACTCAAGCAGTCCTCCCCTTATTTCAGCAACAGCGGATTCTTGTGAGCTCCCCCATTGACGGACGGGCCAAAACAAATCGCTTTCCGGGAAAATAAGGCCAATTTAACTTGCAAACCGACCGGCCTAAAGCCGTGACCATATGGTACATGGCCGAAGTGGCCTGTGCATGTAAAACCCCCATAATATTCAGTGCCTATGACACAAAACGGCCTTAAAATTTTTCCCGTGATTCTGTCTCTCCTCTGGGACTCACACCTATCATACATTTATGGTATATCATATCGATGGGACAATCCCTTTAAACAGATCCTGTGATATCTCCTGACATGACTGTTTTAGGAAATCCTTGTGTTCCCAGTGAAATACCAATTCTAGAGCATCTTCTCTTATATCTCTGTGTTGTGGTGTTCCTGTTATTCCCCCTAAAAATGTATTACTGAATCTGTCAGATGGGCGTTACCATTCCACTTTTCAGAGGGCTGTGTCCCTGCACACACTTACTGTTAGAACCAATTGGACAATGTCACACTGTAAGGACACATACCCAAATGGGCAACACCCAGTTGACAGATTCAGTAAAAACTTTCTGGAAGGAATAACAGAGGAACAGCATTCTAGAGAAAGGTTAGCTGTACCTTCCACATATTTATGGTACTTCCTATTGCTATACCAAAAGTGTGCGAGATGGGAAAACTTCTTTAAAGCTGTTCTCTCACCATGCTATTTCACACAGTCTGCTCTTCACAGCCAGCTTCAGGCTCCCACTTCGTGTTCAGACTGTTGGTGGTTCTACAGCAGTGACTGACATTTCAAGGGTATGTTCACACAGCTTATCTTGAGGTGTAACTGCGGGCGTATTTCGCGCCTCAATTACGGTAATCAATAGCTCTCATAAAGAACTATGAATTACGCCTGGCCCCCCCGCGCGTACGATACGATCGTATCGTACGCGTGGGGAGATAAGTGACATGTCAATTATTCGCGGCGATTACGCGCCACGAGCAATGCATGTCTATGGGGCCGACGCCCTGCTGCCCCCTCTTCCCCCATGCCTCGGGAGTATGCGCAAGCTCCTGAAATATACAGTGTATTGCAGCGCATACTATACGCGCCGCAGTATACTGTGTGAACATTCCCTAACTCTGCTATTCCAAGCTGAGGCTAGTAGAGGGACATTGTTTGGAGATTCGAGTCCTGTTTGGAGTGGTGTAGAGAGATATACACTGTGACCTACATAGAACGGTTGACAAAAAACATGTGTCCATCAAGTTCAATCAAGGGAGGGTAAAATGTGAATGAAGGGTGGTGATAGGGAATTTTTAACCTTACTGATAAAGACTTTGGAACCCATAAATCAAGAACCAATCAGCACTATTGAAGATTTAATTCCTGATCCCAAAGCTGCCATCAGCCTGGATTCAGATACTTTATATGGCTACATACGTATGAATATTATTTAATAGTAAGCGGTTATGTAAGCCTTTCTTGAAACCCTCAACTGTTCCTGCTGTGACCAGCTCCACAGGTGGCTACTCCATAGATTCACAGTTCTCATGGGGAAAATGACTTTTCTCCTTTGGAGATTGAATCCTTTTTTCTTCAGACGAAGGGAAAGTCCCCTTGTCTTATGAGGGGGCTTTACATGAAATATCTATTCTCCATTCTTTTTGTAGGGGCCATTTATATAATATAAATTAATCATTTCTCCCCTGAGCCATCTATTCTCAAGACTAAATAAGTTTAATTCTTTTAACCTCTCTTCATAACCAAGATATTTTATTTCCCTTATTAGTTTGGTTGCTCGTCTTTGTACTCTCTTTAGCTCCTTTGCATCCTTTCTATGAACTGGAGCCCAGAACTGAACAGCATATTCCAGATGAGGTCACACCAATGCTTTATACAGTGGTAATATTACATCCCTGTCCCGCGATTCCATGCCTCTTTTCATACACGCCAATATCCTACTGGCTTAGAGGCAGCTGATTGACATTGCATGCTGTTCTGTAATCTACGATCTATAATTACACCGAGATTCTTCTCAATGAGCGATTCTGCCAGTTTTTCACCCCCTAGGACATATGGTGCCTGCAGATTATTTGTACCAAGATGCAGAACTTTACACCCTACATCCTGTTAAATCTATCAGAGAAGCAATATTCACTTGTCCAATGGAAATGACTGCACTCCAGACTGCCATGATCTAGGTCAGGCATCTTCAAACTGCGGCCCTCCAGCTGTTGGGAAACTACAACTCCCATCATTCCCACTCTTATAGATTATACAAATGCATGATGGGATTTGTAGTTTCCCAACAGCTGGAGGGCAGCAGTTTGAGGATGCCTGACCTAGGTGAACACATGAGATCTCCTTCACAGATGGGCCCTGAACAAGTAAATCCATAAGCTTCAGTCAGACTCACGTTGTGTCCAGATTCACAGATGGTTGGGGTTTCATGCAGGAAGTGGGAATTGTTTAAAGCTTTAGGAAATAGCTGTCCCAATGATTCATCGCTGTGACGATGGCTCTGCTGGGGAATTCTCACGCAGAAATATTTCTCTAGGATGGGAACTACTTTATAGGAAAAACTATCCTCACTGTAGTACAATAAAAGTGTCCTGTTGCTCATAAATGGCTCTTTAATATGCTGTTGACTGTAGAAAGTACGGTGACATGTTCCTAATACGGCTGTATGTTCACTGACAGCTGCCTGACTCCTATAGGCACAAAGGGCTAAATCAGCATGTCTACAGTGGAAGATACCAGCCAACTGTACGACTATTATCTCCGGGAACTATACATTACATTAGCTAACTAGCACCTGTGACATCTCCTGACACGTCTGGTTCAGCAAATCCTTGTGTTTCCTGTGATATAACTAATCTGGAGCATCTTCTCTTATATCTCTGTGTTGTGCTGTTCCTCTGTTATTTCTCCTAGAAATGTATTACTGAATCTGTCAGCTGGGTGTTACCATTCCAGTTGTCATAGTAGTGTGCCCCAGTACACACTGACAATCAGCTCTGATTGGACAATGTCAGACTTTGTAGGGACACCCCCCAATACATTACACCCAGCTGACTGATTAGTAATACATTTTTTTAGGAAGAACAGAGGAAGAAAACAACGTCAAAACTTAGGGCCACATGTATGAAAACTGTCTAGGTCTAATGCTCACTTTGTTGCCCGTAGCAACCAGAGAGCCCCTCTCATTTTACCAGAGCACTATCTGAAATGAAAGGAGCGCTCTGAATGATTGCTATGGGCAACAAAGTTAGTTTTAGACCTAGACAGTTTTCATACATGTAGCCCTTAAAGGGGTTGTCTCACTATAAGGATTGCTTTTTATGTTAAAGGGGTTTTGCCACGATGTAATGTTGTGGGATCCTCCAAAATGGGTATTTAATCACTTTTCTAAATATATGTGATTACAAAAAGTGCAGCCTGTGAGAGCTACAGCGTTGCTCAGTCCCCCTTAGTTTCCTGACAGTTTACATTAGACACGACCGGGACACCGACAGGAGCTGATCTGGCCGCCTTGCGGTTTGCACTTCTTATCTGATGACAGGGAACATGAAGGAGCTTTGAAGGGACTGGGGAGAAAAAGCAGTAAATGAGCCTGTGTCTTTTGTATAGAATCCACTGGTTGTAATGTAATTATTTGAGTAAACATTGCAGACACTCCCTTCTTCCTCACTCTCTGCTCACCCCCTTCCCTCTCACCCATGCAGCCGTTCATGACTCAGCATGCTTTGTTTATCTTCTCTCCTGAGCAGATAAGAGGTAAGGAACTCACTTCCTGGCAAAACCCCTTTAAAGATCTTGCAAAAACAAGTTACTTTGCAATATGTGTCCATTAACACTGTCCTACCTATTCTGAGATATCTCCTCTTGTATGGGCTGCATCAGCTCCTCCGGTTGCTATAGCTACAGACCTGTTTGCTCTATCTTAATAGGCTGCCAGCACTGGTTGCTATAGCTACAGACCTAGTGTCCTCATATCAGATCATCACTGCAGGCCAGTAGTAGCCAGTAAACACTAAATTAAAAAATTTAACTGAGAAAATAGGACTGAGGTGAGATGAATTGATGCAGTGAGACAACCCCTTTAAAGAAAGATGCTCCCCAATTGTCACTGCATGGAAAACATATAAATCTACTTAAACAGAAATAGCAGAAATGGCCAGAGGTGCACTTTAAATCTAACCTGTTCTATTAATAGGAGAAATCTCGGGCAGTCAGGCTCTTATTAGATACTTGGAGCTAGAACTGCTGGGTACAGTATACATTACAATCAAAGGGCTGAATGTGAGGATATGAGTACTAATATCCAATGTGTTGTACCTGCCTGGGGCATAACTAGAATTCCCACAGCAAAATGAGATTGGCCTCCAGCATAACTGAAACAGCAGTGAAAGTGGCAATAATTAAAAGTATAAAAACACAGCCGAGTCCCGTTATTATGACCACCACCTAATATCCAGCGTAATCAATGTGCGCAATGGACAGTAGCTAGACTGGGATATCTGGAGCCATGATGACTGCAGTGCACCCCAAAGCTGCTGCAGGGTCCATAGAGCAAACATGAAGATTGAGGCGGTCCCACAGATGGTCAATAAGGTTCGAGTCTGGGGAATTCGGGGCTAGGGTAGTACTTGGAAGTCTTGGTCATATTCTTCCATCCAATGTTGGATGGACATCACATTGTCTTGCTGGAAGATCCTATCTGCCCGAGGAAAGGCAATAGGGATGCATGAGTGTATGTGATCTGCAGGGATGGAGTCATACTCAAATTTGTTGAGAGCGGCTTCCACATGGATGAGTGGCCCAGAGGGTGTCACAAAAATATTCCCCAGACCATAATGCTACAACCACTAACTTGTGTTCTTCCAGCAATGATTGCAGGGTGTTTGTTTTCTGATGTTTCTCCACTGGCATGCCAACATCCAACCATTCAATGAAGCAGAAAATGTCAATCAGCGCATAAGGCAACTCTTTGCCAATCAGCAGAGGTCTGATTCTGATCTTCATCCGCAGAGATGTTGTGACCCCCGTCTGCTCAGCATCCCCAGTTAAGGTTTGCTAAACTCTTGTTTTAGACACGTCTGGTAGCCCTCTGCTACATATCGGCAGTGCTCCACCCTCACACACCTTGTAGCTGACAGTCCTATCTCACATCAATGGCATGTGGTGCTATTATTTGTAGCAGTGCCATTGTCTACCCCCGCACACCTTCTCAGCTGACGTTCAGCTCTCATCAATAACACGTGGTCCTCCGCAGTTTCCACATTACTTATTAGCAGTGGTGCCATTTGTCCCCTCACAATTCACTTCCACCAGAGCCGCTTACAGAAACACTGCCACCCTCAGCCCAATAATCATCCCAGCAGCGAGGGATAAATGTGCAGACAGCCTACCCCACACATCTTTCTTACCCACCAAGCCAGCTCACAACATACACTACTGCGGAAAAGGGGTCAAAAAATGTGACTGTAAAATAGCCCACCCATAAAGGAACCCAGGAGGGGAGTCAGAACAAAAAGCCAAAATTATCCCTACAAAAGGTGCCATGTCTGCAGATGAGAGGGTCCCAGCTGTCCTGGCTATGGTCACACCAGTGATGTCTACTTTTCTTCAAATGTGATTGTGCGGCCCATTCATTTACCTTTGTCCCCCGGGGAAAACCCAGCGAGAGCTGCCTGTAGATAAGGCTGGAGATCAGAGAGAGGGTGCAGTCTGCTCAGGGCATGCCTCCCCACATCACCCAGTACCTGTATGATCACCTATGGCACAGCGGCCCCACATGGGTAAAAGTCGCATGGTAGTGGTGCCACCGGATCTGCAGGTGATATGGGGACCTGGTTTGCCCCACACTTAGCAGAAGGGTTGATGCCTGGCGCCCAGTGATGGCACACTTCTAGATGCACCCCAGCCTCGGGTGACTCCCCCTCACTCACCGGGTCCTTGCGCATGTCATCTGGGCTTCACCTGGCAACTAAAAACCCCTGTCCGTCACCTTCCCTTTACTCAATCACGTGTCCAATTCTATGGGAAATGAGCGGGGACGAAAACAACCCCCATCCAGCCCCCTATCGTGCCACCCCCCCCACATTTTTACGTTCATCACCCTTCCCTTTTGGAAGCCCCTCCTTCATTCCCTTCAAATCTGAAAATCAAAAGAGGTTGAGCTTCATCTAGCCCAAAAGGGCAGGCGAATTGTGGCCAATCAGCAGCGTTTCCGCAGCTAAACACTACAATTCCCGACATGCCTTGCTGAAAATGATGACATGCGCAATGAAGGGAACGCGATACAGTTCCTGAAAGTCTTTGTTATTTGACTGCAGAGCTAAAACCGACATATTAGTTTTTGTGCTGGATACGCCATCTGCTGCTCCCCCTGGAGCCGTGATAAGCCCGGGGGGGCAGCCACTTTATACGATATTGCTTTAGTGGACCGGTTTTCCAGGAGCGAGTGCGGGGGGGACCCGAGCCCTGGTAAATTTTTTACATTGTTGTGTGGGGGTATAAATGGTGTGGGGGCCCATAACGTGGAGGGCCCCTCTTAATCTTTCAGGGGACAGTTATAAAGGGGCTTTTGTCCAGGAGCCCTGCGGGGGGGCATGAGGGTCCCACGCGCTCTGAGGTCCTGAGTCATGTCCCAAATTTGGGTTTAATTTGGGCAGGGTCAAAATGTGTGGATTACATTAGTACTACGCAGGAGATCTCTAGTGTTGTCCTGTTCTTATAATAAAATAAATATTAAAGGGGTTGTCTCACTACATTGTTCCCTCTTACTCAGTCCTGTTTTCTTGGGTTTTTTTTGAATTCAGGGCTTTTACTGGCTTCCCCTGGCTGCAGTAAAGCCAGGTCTGTAACTATGCAACCCGTGCTGGCAGCCTATCAGTGGCTCGAACAGGTCTTAGCTATAGCGACCTGAGGGGTGGCAGCCATACAAGAGGGGATACTAGGAAAGGTAGGACATTTTTAATGGAAAATTTGCAAAGTGACTTGTTTTTGAAGATCTTTAACATAAAAAGCAATTTGTATGAGACAACCCCCTTTTAAGGCCCATTGGGTTGGTTTTTAAAAGCGGTTTCGTGTTTGAATCCCAAAAACCAGTGCCCAAGACCTTTAATAGAAAATCTGTCTGAAAAAAAACCACAGGTTTTTTCTACTGTGGGATTTCTAAGCTGTTATCCCTCTGCTGGAAGATAGACATGTTCTATGTTCCAGTGGATTCTTGTCTGATTCCCGAACAGTCTATGCACTGAGCCAGCAGGAAATCTGAAAACTGACTGAGGTTTTTTCCGCAAACCCGCGCCAAAAACCACACGCAGTACGGCGATTTTAAAATGCTGTCGGATTTTACCATTTGCTGTGTAGACAGCCTTTCTGGTCTTCTTTTTGAGCTCGGGGTCCCCCGGTTTTTTTTACCTCCTCCCCCAGGTGAGTCAGCAAAAGCAGTGAAAATACAGCCAATCAGCAGCTGTAGCGGGGGTTAAAAGGGAAAGTAAACCGCCCCAGGGAGAGCCAGCACGGGGCTAAAGGTGAGTGAACTTTTTTTAAAATGGCGCAAGCGTTAAAATTTTATTTTTTTATGGAGCTGGAGATCTTTCTAAAAATTCTGTTTGTGCTGTTCCTCTGTTATTCCCCCTAAAATGTATACTGAATCTGTCAGCTGGGAGTTACCATTCCCATTATCAAAGGGGTGTGTCCTTGCACACACAGGAAAACCTTGGATAGGTCCCAAAACATTACGATTCAGTGTGTTTTGAAAGAGCATGGCCACGGATTCAGCCAGGCAGCTCTTGTTCATTAAGTTTTCTATTTCTAAAAAAGGGTGCTTCTTTTACAGGTAATTGGCTGAGAAATACGATCATGAAATCACTGTTTTCTGAATGACGAGGGTGATTTTACACAGCCTCAAGGTGCGGATAGGAAAATCCAGGGTGGACGGAGCTATTTTTTTTGGGGTCGTTCTAAAAATGGCAACCCCCCAAAAAATTAAATTATGTTGGCCAGTATTTGATGCAAAGAGAAGGGAATTTGGGTCCTCCAGTGACTGTCCCTTTTTCACCTTATCACATAGGAGTGTAATTGATGACATGGGGAAAAGGCAAAGCCTGCCCCAGGGGGGAAAAATTCCGCTCAGGGCAAAAAATTTCAGGAAAATTTTTCACCCGCTTTCAAAGAAGAAAAGTTAACCATTATCAAAAAGACTGTGGTGAGGCAATTCCCTTTTTCCTGACATTTAAGATGTTGCCCCCCTGGTATGCTTTCCCCCAACCCAATTAGTGTAGAAGGCCGTTCTCTAGCCTGGAAATATGAATCAGATGTGAGGGCATTATGCAGGATTGATGGAGGCAATATATTTCCAAACAAATTCAGAGGCTCCCCCAAATGTTCCCGCGGGTTTGCAATTTTACAATTTTTTTTTTGTGTTTTAAAGTCAATCCAATAAATATATTTTACACTGACAACCAAAAAAAGGTAAAATGGTTTGAACTTTTGGGCTTTCAGGCTCCTTTTCCACCACCACACGCTTTGTACATGAGGTATGTAATTTTTTTACAGTCATTTACTATCTTTTACATAAATTTGACTTGCAAGTATTTTTCATTGCTTGTTCTGAGATTCTTTCTTTTAATACCTTTGTTTCTGTTTTTCTCCTAAAATCAAAAAAGTTAATTTTTTTTTTTTTAT